>OZ038472.1:13065884-13173384 GCA_964036295.1 Plumapathes pennacea
ATATTATTTCAATGTTTATTTAATATGCATCGTTGCCACTAATGAATTTTTACCTCACCCCTGTAAAATCTTGGCATACAACTTTGCCAAAATCGTTATTCCAGATTTTTAAAACATCAGGGCTCGGTTGTTCAAAGGGTGGATAAATCGCAATCCAGTGGAAAAGTATTAACATTTAAGCTCATTTTATAAACTGCATAAGGATTTATCCGGTTGATAGCGCTATCCATTCTTTGAACAACTGGGCCCTGATCAAGATCTCACAGGCTTCTGACAAGATCAAGCCAAAATAATGCCAGTATATGTCAAGACATTATGCAATCTTTCTGGATTTCTCAAGGCCAGTCATTTCAAGATCTTCTCTAAGAGTATTTTAGATACTGTACATGTATAGACAGTACATACATACCACAATTGGCCCTTTTTTCTTTGTTTCTGGTCCTTGCTTGAAAGGAGATACAATGTAACAGTTGGGTTTTGGAGTAATAACTCTGTATGGCTCCTGAGGTCGGCTCCTTGAGTTGGATCTGATCTTACTGGGATCTTCTCTCTCACTCTTTGCAATCCAGGAAACACTCTCTTAAAAAAAATGAAACTCAGGTATTCAGAGATATCAACCTCAAAATATTTCCATGCCAGAGATTTGGACCAGGGCCTTGGCCCCACTTGAGAGGGAAAGAGATAACTTGACAAAATTAATGTCAATGGATAAAACACAATAATAGAATATAAATACCCAAACTAAGCTGATCAAGCCTTGTATCAATACTTAAATGAGTCCCTGGTTGCTGCAACAGAAAAAAAAGATTACACCTTAAGGAGATTGCAAGTTGGGCAAATATAAATTAATAACTAATTATATCATTAATAATTAATGTATGCAAGTTTGCTAAAGTTCATCTTTTGTCTCTTTGGCTATAAAATATTATTGCAACTTGTAAAAAATACTTTAATATGTTTAAGGGTCGGAAGTTACAATATACTGAATACAGAGCAACATTTACTGCTCAGAATTATTGAAAATTATAAATACTGGAGGAATCATAATGTGTAATCAGTAAGATAATTGTATTTCGTAAGATTAGCCTTGACCTCTTGCTACCTTACCAACCCCCCCACCCCCTCCCCCACATTTATCGTTAGATAAATCACTAACACCAACAGGAAGCAATGGAGCTGCACTAACCTGGTGATTTGTTCCACTAGGAGGTCTAATAGCAATCCCCTCAGCCACTTCGAAATAGTCCAGATCCTCTGAAACCCTGTACGAGCTTGCACTGTTCGCAAAAACACTCGAGTTTGAGCTTCGAGAACTTGAACTGGAATTAATTCGTTCTGTCATGTTGAGATTTCGAAAACCAGCTTATTCAATCCAATAGTAATTGCTGCTCAAGGAATACCTCATAGGACACAGAGAGTCTTGATAAATATCTGAAAGTAGTTTATCATCTCCATGGCATCATTGGACGCCATCTTGTTGATGGGAAGTGACCCCGAAGCATTGTGGGTACGACGAGGGGCGAGGGGCAACCTGGGAAATCCAACATGGCAGCGGATGCCACGAAGGGTTGTTTTGGAGGGGAGGGCTCCCCTTTCTTCGATCTCGCAGGAAGAGACGTAAAGTGGAAGACAATCTCCCTGACACATGTCGAGTACCCTGAAGGTAAATCGCCATCTCCGTGACATCGTTTATTTCACCTTCTAGGGAAGTATATTTCCTTTATGTACCCTACAGCACGTCGAGTTGTAAATGTTGTTTTGTTTATGTCGTTCTAGGTGATCTACTAGGAAAGTGTCTAGCATGGATTAGCTTACTACCTATCTTTATCTTCGTTGGATTTATAACGTTGATTTTGTTTCGGCGAGAGCTTCACACGGTAAGTGGAATATTTACTTGAATTACTTCACAGTAATCTACGTACAACTTACAAACTGGATGCGATTTATCAGCTTTTAATACTAGTTCCGATGTTGCGATTGCTTGGAGCAAATGTTCAGGGCAGAGGTGTGAATCAAAGCGGCAATCTAAGATGATCAAATGACCCCATAAATTTTGAGTGCCATGAACGTGAGAATCAGGTTTTGTTGTCTGAGCAATTAAGATGCATCAAATGCCAGCTTCTCTTTCCTGTGTAGTACGGATGAATACTAAAGATTGAAAAGAGATTATTCAAAACTGGATCACTGAAGGGTTAATATAGACCTCTTGTCTTGAGTGTATTCACAACAGAGATTATCCTTCCGTTATCTAACCACAAATAATAATGTTGTTACAGTAATTTAACCCTTTCACTCCCAATAGTGATCCACTTCGATTATGATACAGTAGAGAGAACTTGATACCTTGCTAAGATGAAAGCTGGTTAGACTATCAGTTCTCACTACATTACTCATACATTTTACTCTTAAAAGGTTGGGAGAATCTGCATTTTGAGCTTGGGAGACCAAAGCTGATTAAAGTATCAGTTCTCACTACATTACTCATAAATTTTACTCTTAAAAGGTTGGGAGAATCTGCATTTTGAGCTTGGGAGACCAAAGCTGATTCAACTCTCAATATTCTAAACACATATTCATTTCTTGATTAGTGAGCTTTAAAATGTTTTAAAGTGGTGTTTTGATTTTTTTTAGATGACGTTCGCCGGAGGTCTTCTTGTCAATGAGTTAGTTAACATGGCTCTAAAGCGTGTGATTTCCGTTCCTCGACCATGTGGAGCTCATGTGTTCACCCAGTCTTCCAGTGCCATGCCGTCAGATCATTCACAATTTATGGCTTTCTTCGCTGTATACACTGTATTGTTTCTGTACTGCAGGTAAAACCACAGCATAAACGTTGGATATTCTAGTTAACAGTAAATATTGCGATCATCCATTTTATTACATTTTAATTTTGAATTGTTAAAAAATTAGTTGCTTTACCTGAAAACGAACAGTCACATAAGTCAGAGAGTCACACTCCCAAGAGTGATTAACTTCAATTTTGCCCTTCAGTTTCTTGTGGAGAACTTGGCTTTTCATACCTTGCTCACATGAAAGTTAAAAATTATTCTCATTGCACTACTTACACAGGTTCTTAAAAAGTTGGGAGAATCTGTATTTTGAGCTTGGAAGCGAAAGGGTTAAAGTGAACTGCAGGTGAAAAGGCAACTCTCAAAATGGTCCATTCAAAACAAAATGTTCCAGGGCAAGATGTTATGTTACTGTATGTGTAGACACTACACATTATTATGTATCAATAATAAGAAATAAGTTGCATTATTTTATTTTATAAGATGATTCAACAAGTTTTTCTCTCATTCTTGTCTTGACAGATTACCTCACTATTCACAAGCGCTAACTTTTTGGGATGATCTAGTGGACAATGTTTGGCGGCATTTTGTTGCTGTAGGTGTGGTTGTCGTATGTTTAGTGGTTGGCTTTAGTAGGTAGGTTCCTCTCTAAAAGAATAGAACTACATCATAAGGACATACACTAGACACTGTAGATGCTTTGTGCGCTCATGTTTATATTTACATCCGGAGCTCAACTTTCCTGGGGCGCCCACATTATGACTGATCGATCTGACTGTCACTGCTTGCCGTATTCAATACACTAAATTATCTGAGTTTGTGCTGATTTATTTCGCAATAAAACATGAGAATCCACATACGAAAATGGCCACCGTCAGTCACTGGGCACGCAAAGCACTTATTAATAATCCAAGTTGATTTCACCTTTTTGGAACAGTGCTCTAACTGGAGTAAAATTATTTTGTCTTTGTGTCCACTACAGCATACATGTATTTATTATATAGACATGAGTGTTTTACTGGAAAATATACCGTGCGTAAAATCCATACGAAACTACATCCGGGACCTGAGTGGCGTATTTTCCATATCCTCACTAGTGAGCATTGTGCAATTTCTCGTAAAACACTCTTGTCTAATATAATAAAAAGAAAATTACACGGCGGCTTGAAGATATGGATTTTATTTTCTAGTGGTAAAAACAATATTTTACCCACTCGCGAAGCGTTCGTTCGTAAAATATTGTTTTTACCACTCAAGAATAAAATTCATATCTTCGTGCTGCCGTGCAATATCCTCCATATAATATGAGGCATCATGCCATAAACCTTCACCATCTCTCTCCAGAATCTATCTAAAATACCACACATTCTATCAAGTCTTCTGTGGTTACCTAGCAGGGAGCGTGATGGGAGTGGCATGGTTCATGTTTACTCAGACGGTGCTGACGCCACTCTTCCCTTCTATTGTCACATGGTAAGTTGTGGCACAGGACAGTATGTACCTCACATATACAGTGCTAAGGAACTTACAACAGCAAGTGTAGTGTCCATATGGCAAAACCATAGATTACAGTGGATTTCCTGATAGTAACTTGAACCTCCAAGGGAATCGAAAATTGGTTCGAGTTATTGAAAGTCAGTTATTGGGGAAAAGTTATAAGGGAAACTACTTTTGGTATGAGTTATCAGGAGGTTCAAGTTATCAAGGGTGTGAGTCATCGGGATTTCACTGGATAATTTAATTGGTAGTACTGTGGGAGGGATGGATGAAAAAAACAGAGCTTTCTACCCTAAGAATGATAGTGCAGTTGTTTGCACTTTTAATTCATTTCTCTTGTTACTGTCAGTAACACCTACCCATTTCCTTTGTTTACCATCCATTTCCTTGTGCTGCTTATGGGTTTGTTTGTTTATTTTAGTTTCCAAGCAACACATTTTGTATTCCATGTTGTTTGATTGACAGGCCTGTTGCTGAATATTTGATGATTCGAGATTCAACATTAATTCCAAGTGTTATGTGGTTCGAGTACACTCAGTCAAGGACAGAAATGAGGTGAGAATCCAGACACTCCTTTCTAACTTATCCTGGACAAAATGTGTGTGTTCCTTTTATGAAGGTTCTGTTCACACTTGTGAAATTAAACAAAAATGTTGTTGACATTTGCAACTTTCAAGTGCAAACAGCTGATGAATACAGATGCTATGAAACTTTGAAGAAGCTGGTCTTGATATCTGAAATTCCTAACATATTCAATGTACCCAAAATATCTTATCCAGTTCAACAGGCCCTAATAGGATAACACTGTATAATATATAAATTATATATTATTTATTTGTTCAGGAAAAGGCAAAGGCGTGGCTCACACAACAGCTACTGCAAATCGCATTGATCCTGAAAGACCCAAGACCAAACCGGAGACCAAAGTAAATGCAGTGGCACTGAATCAGCTACATGTAATCCTGGTGTACAGCGAGAGAAAGATCAAGGAAGTATCGGATCCCAAGAAGGCAAGACGAAGCAGCGCAAGGGTGCTGTCTGATGATTAATGGCAGTGTGACTATATGGATATTGCCCTGAGAGTACTTCAAATGCCACAAAATTCATCAGAATATCTCAACCATCAAACCTATTTCTGCTAACTTCTGATCTGAACAAGTTGCCATGTGGCTTTCATGGTTTGTCAGGATGATCCTGTCATTGGTCTAACATGGGCTGTTTGCCAGACTTTTCAACTTTCACATACTGTAGGTGTCAAAATTTTGAAAATCTGTAGGACAAGGCAGGCTTACTGTAGTTTGATGCTGGGTGGTGTACTGTATTACATTTTAATCTTGGTTAGGTGTTACTTTGTAGCCCTAGAAGATGGTACTGTCAAAAACTATGAACTACATCAGGGCCCGGTTTTTCGAAAGTCGATTAAGCTAATCCAGGATTAACGGAATTCTTTCTCTTGACCTCTGCCAATATACTGCAGGATTTTGTTTGAAGATGGATTAAAAAGCTTGTTCTAGCTTACAACATTATCAAGAAAGTTGTTGTGGATGCAACTTTCACGTTTTTAGGCTTATAAATGACCAGAAAGTTTACACCTAATCCAGGATTAGCCTAATCGTGCTTTGAAAAACTGGGCTCAGATGAACTAGTATCTATGTTGAGTTAAACATACTGTACAGTTCACTGAGTTCTATTATGTTTTTCATCTTCTTATATAAACTGCCTTTAAAACTAGGAGGTATTAAGAGCATATGCACAAATTATGTTTTTTTTTGTAGGATTCATGGTAAATATATTTTGATTCAGTTAATTACATACTTTACCCTTCAATGATTTTGTATCCAGCTGAACAGATGATTATTTAAACACATTACTATTATTATTAGACTACATTATATATTACAAGCCTACAGTACTATGAATAGTTATTACTCAAAGTTGGTTTGTACCAGAAGATATAGTATCAAAATATTCTTTTGATTGGGTCATCATAATGGGGTGTTCATATTTTACCATCATAAATCAATACATCGATCATACTATTTTTTATGCATTTCAAAATCTCTGTGGGCAATTGAAACAGGCTTCTTTTTTGGCAAGCTGCAAGTAGCATCTTAAGTTGGTTTGTTTCAAAATGATCTAGTAACTGTGGTGTTTTGTGAAAATGCCATGAAAATAATTTAGAACTATGAAATAGATATCAGGACCCATGAATTTTTTCGTGGCTTTCTGCTTGGAAGACAAAACATCTGTTGATCATTCTAGGGAGATTGAAAATAGAGTAACTGATAGTTGTGTACAATGAAAGTTGCTCTCAAGATGTATCTGCCCTGTGACCTCCACAGATGAAAAGAGAGTCCAGTACGTTCTAGCTTACTATAGTACAAAGTTTTCTGTAGCAACTTATCACTTAAGGTTGCAATGAACTGCCATTATAACTTGCAGGCCTCTCCCAGGAAGGCTGCTTGTCATTTGCTTTAGAATAAACTGTGGGTTAGTTAAAATGGGAGCATATTTAGGGGTATCGACACAGACATACGTTTAGTTAGGAATTGGCATTAGTTGCTTAATTTTTTAGATGTATGACAAGGAAATGAAATAAAGGTTTGATTGCTGACAAATGATTCATCCATTCTTTGGGATGCACATTGGCAAATTTACGTTCATCCCATGAAGACATCACAATGCCATGTGCTATTTCATACCAGTCAGAGCTTTTTAAGATCTCTTTACTGTTCATTGATGAGTACATTCATGGCAGATGTAGGCCTGGGCATTGTGGATTGAAAAATGTAGTTGACACTCATAAACGACGGACGTCTAGTCATAAACATTGTGTGCTTGCAATACCATGACAATGTTTTTAGAGCACCTTTCGGATGACTGTCAAAAACCAAAACCAAAGCAATCACAGAGCCAATCAATGAGGTGAGTAAAAACACGTCAGACTAATCAGAAAAACGAGGAAAACCAAAAAATAAAACCAAGTAATTGCGATTGGTTTTACTAACCAATCAGCAGTACAAGAACACGCCATCGCACCTTGCTTTCTTGCGTGAGAATATCGCAACCAGGCTTTGCTTTTGCTCTTGATTGGCCAAGAATGTTGCTAAACTTGTTAAGACCAATTGGAAAGCATAGCAAATGTAAAACCAAAGCAATCACACGATTACTTTCGACAGTCATGCAAAAACGGCTCTATTACGTGACCCTGTTAACGTAAATCTACTATTAGTGTGTATTTCAGTGGTACCTCCTGGCTGTAGTCCTGGCTATGTTTGGAAACTGCTTGGCACACTTCCATCAGCAGTGTGGGAAGCCTGCCGTGGCACTCTAAATGGTGCAACATCGTCTCCGATCAGGACAAAAGGAGCCCAGTAATGCGGATGGCAATGAGGTCCCTTGCTTTCTCTCATGGATTTCATGGCTCTGTTAAGTGCCTCACATGCTTTCTCACCACGTATCAGGTGCTCGTAGAACTCCTTCATGAAGAAGAACGTGGCTGCATCGTCAATCGCCCAGAGTGTCACGACAACTGCATGAGCACCGGCTCCAAGGAATGAACGAGCAATCCCAATGACACCGTCAGCTTTGACTTCACCTTGCCCGCTGTGACAACAACTCAGGACAACCAGCTTTGCCTTCAGGCGTTTTCCCTCAAGGTTGGAGATCATTACCATGACATCTTCTTTCTTGACATTTTTTGTGTCAACGTCCGGGCTTGGACCAAGCAAGATCTCACCTCTTTTCATGTCGCCATGAGCTGCAATGTGGATCAAATTGGCAGTTTCAATTCTTTGAAGAAAGGTTGTTTTAGTTGCTTGTTTCCCTGTAAGAGGCTTTACATTGAGCAGTTCACCAATCATTTCGGCTTCTTCACCTGCCTTTGGTAGTCTGGGCACAGGTACGTCCTTGTCACCACTTTTGACCACGCCCACATCTGGGTTTCCCACTATCAAAGGACTCTCTTGCCCTTCAAATTCTTGTGGGTACTCTGCAATCAACTTTGCCGTTGCTAATGATGGAACCAGTCTCACTTGCAAGGATTCTGCTACAGAGTGCCCATCATCATCAACCAAGGCAGCAAATGGTAACAGAGCGAGAGGACCATCGGGGACAACAACTACTTGCGACCCCTTGACAAACTGTTGCACAGGCTCCAGAATAGCCTGGTACAATTTTGTGAGTGGACTGTCTAACTCTGACTCCTTCACCTGGTCTTTTGAACCCTTCCCTTCTGTGGGACTGCGCTTCTGAGCCACAGTGACTTGATCCTGAGATGTCCTCAACTCCATATCTGCAAGTGGCAGGATGGAAGTAAGTTCGGGAATCCATCTCGTACTCCTCTCTTTGGTCATTTCTTCCGGGTAAAAGAAATTAAGTGAGCGGTCTTCGCACTTGACCGTAATGGGTGCCTTCTCTAGTGATGCCATGGCCTTGCGAATGAGCAAAAACCATTGCTCCTCAACATGGAATGCAAGATCCATGACCAATGGAGGCTTCTTGACCTGTGGGAAAAATTCAACAAGAAGTTTGTTGAACTTAATGTCTCCATCTGGTTGTATGATCCACGTGTAAATTTGGGATATGGCAAGCGTGAAGAACAGGACAGTGCAGTTCATCATCTTCACTACTTCACGTATTTTAGGCAGGTCTAAAACTTTCGCTTCTGTGGCCTCAGTATGTTGATTAGGATTCTTGATGAGCATAAGGAGAGCCAAGGCTTTTGACCGTCCTCTTTCAGCGACCACAAGAGCTTCCTCCGCTTTGCCTTGGATCAGAAGGGTCTTTACTAGTAGTTGGTAAGCATTGGAAAAGGTGTCAAGAATGGAAACTTTCAACTGATCTTGCTTTGGTACATTATCAAACAGTTTCTCATAGCATTGTAAGCCTTCTCTCATGTTACTCTCTGCCTTGCCAATCTGTTCAAGGGCATAATAACAAATCCCAAGGTTACTTTGAGCCCTCGCCTCGTAGATTGTTTCCGCAGACTGTTTTGCGATTTTGAGGGACACTTCAAAATGTGCTACAGCCTTCTCGTACTGGGCAAGAAGCATAAAGCAGTCACCAAGATTGCCATTCGCAATTCCTTCCAATGATTTGTTTCCAATCTGTTTTGAAATTTCAAGGGACAAATGGTGATGGTCTGCAGCCTTGTCATGCTGCCCCAGAAGAGAGTAGCAGCTACCAAGGTTAGTGTTAGCTTTTCCTTCGCCAGACTTGTCCCCGATCTTCTTAGCCAAGCTCAAGCACAGTTTACTATACTTGATAGCCTCTGTGCAGTGACCAAGAGACTTGTAGCAGTTGCCAAGGTTTCCATAGGCAATCTCCTCGCTCTCTTGGTTTCCAATCTGTTGTGCTAGTTTCAACTGCAACTCGTGATACTCTATGGCCTTCTCATATTGACCTACATTACTATAACAGGTGCCAAGATTTCCATATGTAGTTATTTCCCCTCTTTTGTCTCCGATCTCCTTTGCAATACTCAGATCCATTTCTTGGTACTCTATAGCTTTGTTGTACAGGCCGAGTGCACGGTAGCAGGTACCAAGGTTGCCGTAAGTTTTTGCCACAAGTTCTCTTTTTCCAATTTGTTTTGCAATCTTTAAGCACATTTCTTGGTACTGTATAGCCTTCTCGTACTGTCCGATATTACGATAGCAAACACCGATGTTGCAATAAGCTTTTCCCTCTCCTTCTTTGTTTTTAGTTTGTTTCATGACTTTCAAGCAGTTTTCAAGGTTTTCAAGAGCCTTTCCATACTGGCTTAGGGATTTATAACAGATTCCAAGACTGTTATAAGTATTCCCTTCGCTGCTTGTGTCTCCAGTTTCTTTTGTGATTTTCAGGTGCATTTCGAAATGCTTTATAGCGTTTTCATACTGCTCAAGTCTCAAATAATAGTAACCGAGAACCTCGTGTGACTCCCCCTCCATGTTAACCAATAATGTCCAGCCCTGTGGGCCTGCAACTGCTGGTATTGTAGACTAAATGGAGCCCTCTCCTATCATTCACACAGCTACACACCAGCAACTAAAGATGGAATTTCTTACTAGGAAAAAGCAAGAGCAAATACATTACTCACAGTATAGGTGCATGTTGATACGTAACTGGTGTATACTTATGTATCATATTAAAAATCAATTCCCATTTTAAAAATCAGCACTTGTCTGCAAGTGTAACCAAGCTGGAAAGTACTGTATAGTTGAATTCTGTTGGTTGTTACACGTATCTCTGTC
The DNA here is from genome assembly GCA_964036295.1 of Plumapathes pennacea. Taxonomy (NCBI): domain Eukaryota; kingdom Metazoa; phylum Cnidaria; class Anthozoa; order Antipatharia; family Myriopathidae; genus Plumapathes; species Plumapathes pennacea. The sequence goes on from OZ038472.1 coordinate 13,076,407, forward strand.
ACTACACAGCAGCATATGCAGTCAAAGTTAAGCCCTAGCCAATCGTGATGGCTTGTGTTGTCTGCAAATCAAGTGTACGTCATGTGACGGCTCGTATTTTTTAACTGTAAAGCACTACCGTACCAAAATGCGGACTCCAAAAAAACAAAATAAAGTCATTGTACCCGGTGGCCTTTGAGACAACTGACCCAATGTGGTGCTCAGAAATATGACCAAGCTATAAATTTAGAGTGTGTGAATGGATGAAAGTGAGAAAAATACAGCTACGATGCTGCCTCGCTGTGTAAATATGCAAGAGTGAACAGGCAGAATATCACTTTCATTATGGAACTCCTAGCATTTTAAGGTCTGTTTCAAACCTGGAACTTTTCATGTGCCGAACTCAATGCAAACTAGATCAAACAATGGATTTTTCTCATTTGCATTGAGTTCAGCAAGCGCCGAGAATTTGAATACACAAAAACTAAACAAATCACGCAATCACTCCAGAAAATAACTGTTCTAGAGTAAACTTCCCATAGGAAGCATATTTATTTACGGTTTACCAGAAAAATACACACAATTAAAAAATACTGTCACGTGACGTGTTTCCGGTTTCACACCTTCACGATATCGAAAGCTACCAGTTTCCCAAGCCGTACATACCTCACGATGTCGAAAGCCTATATCTTGTCAGATATTCTCCTGCAGAACCAATGGGGGCAATTATTTAAGTGATTTGATGTTTGCACATGTATACAAAACAGACACATTCTCTGCGTTCGTCGGTAGTGAATACAGCCGTCGTGCAGTAGTAAAAAGACTTCAATGTTGTTAAGAACATACCTTGCAGACACAAACTGCTTAAAACCATGAAAGAATAAGCCGGATGGTAAATAATGCCTCACTGTACTGTAGTCGTTTAAAGAGCTCCGGCCAAATGCACAGACATGTAGAGATGACAGCGATCGCTGGTGAGCAAACCCGGAACTAAACGTGTCGGCAAAGGTCTTCCCAGAATGCTTTATCCCAGTACAAAATCACGTGACTAGCAGTCAGTCTCTTTCAGTTCACGCGGCTTAAGCAAAGGTACTTTTCATCTAGACCCAGTCTGTAGAGTTATTGAGCCCGCATGGTTTGCTGATATACTTTATTCTCGAGCTCCCGTTCTACTAATCCGTCAATCTATAACAAGGGATCACGTGGACAGCAAAGCTTCGCGTGGAAAATCCACAATTTTTTAAAATTTTATTGACACAAATACTGACGTCAATTTGTTATTAAAATTCATTACAGATTACTCCATAAAATGCGCAAAACTGTGCAGGGAAGCAACGGAAAACTGTATGCGCTTTGTTCAGTGTTCATTGAGTTCCCGAAGGCCCGGGGGGGGGGGGGGGGGGGGGGGGGGGAGGGGGTTAAGCCCAATTCTGCACATAGGGCGTCAACAACTAGCCCATGGAATTTCTCTTTTAGTCTTTTAGATGGTAAGGTAAGGCGACAGTTACGATAAGTATAATCGCAACCAACCCTTTAATTAACACATAGGACATTAATGACTAGCCCACAGAAACACTCTTTTGGGCTTTTAGATGGTACGGTCAGGCCACAGCCGGCTTCAATAAGTATAATCACACCAAACTATTTGATTAACACATAGTGCATCAATGCCCACAGAAATTCTATCTTGTCCTTTGAGATATAATAAGGTCTGGTTACTGTTAAAATAAGTATGATCACACCAAACTATTCGATTAACACATAGTGCATCAATGCCCACAGAAATTCTATCTTGTCCTTTTAGATATAATAAGGTCTGGTTACTGTTAAAATAAGTATAATCGCACCAAACTATTTGATTAACACATAGTGCATCAATGCCCACAGAAATTCTATCTTGTCCTTTTAGATATAATAAGGTCTGGTTACTGTTAAAATAAGTATGATCACACCAAACTATTCGATTAACACATAGTGCATCAATGCCCAAAGAAATTTTATCTTGTCCTTTTAGATATAATAAGGTCTGGTTACTGTTAAAATAAGTATGATCACACCAAACTATTCGATTAACACATAGTGCATCAATGCCCACAGAAATTCTATCTTGTCCTTTTAGATATAATAAGGTCTGGTTACTGTTAAAATAAGTATAATCGCACCCAGCCTTTAGAGTAACACCTAGACGTGCATCTATGACCACTCCACACTTAGTGAGAATACGCCATCGCAACTTGCTTTCTTGCGTGAGAACATCGCAACCAGGCTTCGCTTTTGTTCTTGATTGGCCAAGAATGTTGATAAACTTGTTAAGACCAATCGGAAAGTGTAGCAAATGTAAAAGCAAAGCAATCACACGATTACTTTCGACAGTCATGCGAAAACGGCTCTATACGTGACCCTGCTAACGTAAATCTACTATTAGTGTGTATTTCAGTGGTACCTCCTGGCTGTAGTCCTGGCTATGTCTGGAAACTGCTTGGCACACTTCCATCAGCAGTGTGGGAAGCTTGCCGTGGCACTCTAAACGGTGCAACATCGTCTCCAATCAGGGCAAAAGGGGCCCAGTAATGCGGATCGCAATGAGGTCCCTTGCTTTCTCTCAAGGATTTCATGGCCCTGTTAAGTGCCTCGCATGCTTTCTCACCACGTACTAGATGCTCGTAGAACTCCTTCATTAAGGAAAACGTGGCCGCATCGTCAATCGCCCCGAGTGCCACGACAACCGCGTGAGCGCCGGCTTCAAGGAACGAACGAGCGATCCCGATGACACCGTCAGCTTTGACTTCACCTTCCCCGCTGTAACAACAACTTAGGACAACCAGCTTTGCCTTCAGGCGTTTTCCCTCAAGGTTGGAGATCATTACCATGACATCTTCTTTCTTGACATTTTTTGTGTCAACGTCGGGGCCTGGACTAAGCAAGATCTCGCCTCTTTCCATGTCGCCATGAGCTGCAATGTGGATCAAATTTGCAGTTTCAATTCTTTGAAGAAAGACTGTTTTAGTTGCTTCTTTCCCTGTAAGAGGCTTTACATTGAGTAGATTACCAATCATTTCGGCTTCTTCACCTGCCTTTGGTAGTCTGGGCACAGATACGTCCTCGTCACCGCTTCTGACCATGCTCACATCTGGGTCTCCCACTATCAAAGGACTCTCTTGCCCTTCAAGTTCTTGTGGGTACTCCGCAATCAACTTTGCCGTTGCTAATGATGGAACCAGTCTCACTTGCAAGGATTCTGCCACGGAGTGTCCACTATCATCAACTAAGGCAGCAAATGGCAACAGAGCGAGAGGACCATGGGGGACAACAACTACTTGCGACCCCTTGACAAACTGTTGCACAGGCTCCAGAATAGCCTGGTACAACGCTTTGAGTGGATTGTCTAATTCTGACTCCTTCACCTGGTCTTTCGAACCCTTCCCTTCTGAGGAACTGCGTTTCTGAGCAGTAATTTGATCCTGAGATGTCTTCAATTCCATATCTGCAAGTGGCAGGATGGAAGTAAGTTCGGGAATCCGTCTTGTACTCCTCTTTTTGGTCGCTTCTTCCGGGTAAAAGAAATTAAGTGAGCGGTCTTCACACTGGACCGTATTGGGTGCCTTACGTGACGCCATGGCATTGCGAATCAGCAAAAGCCATAACTCCTCAACATGGAATGCAAGATCCATGACCAATGGAGGCTTCTTGACCTGCGGGAAAACTTCAACAAGAACATTTTTGAATTTAATGTCTCCATCTGGTTGTATGACCCACGTGTAAATTCCAGATATGGTAAGCGTGAAGAAGAGGACAGTGCAGTTCATCATCTTCACCACTTCACGTATTGTAGGCAGGTCTAAAACTTTCGCTTCTGTGGCCTTAGTACGTCGATTAGGATTCTTGGCAAGCATAAGGAGAGCCAAGGCTTTTGACCGTCCTCTTTCAGCGACCACAAGAGCTTCCTCCTCTTTGCCTTGAATCAGAAGGGTCTTTACTAGTTGTTGGTAGGCATTGGAAAAGGTGTCAAGCATGGAAACTTTCAACTGATCTTGCTTTGGTACATTATCAAACAGTTTCTCATAGCATTGTAAGCCTTCTCTCATGATACTCTCTGCCTTGTCGATCTGTCCAAGGGCATAATAACATCTCCCAAGTTTAGTTTGAGACGTCGCCTGGTAGATCGTTTCCGCAGACTGTTTTGCGATTTCGACGGACACTTCAAAATGTGCTACAGCCTTCTCATACTGGGCAAGAGGCATAAAACAGTCACCAAGATTGCCATTCGCAATTCCTTCCAATGATTTGTTTCCAATCTGTTTTGAAATTTTGAGGGACACCATGTGATGGTCTGCAGCCTTGTCATGCTGCCCCAGAATAAAGTAGCAGTTACCAAGGTTAGTGTTAGCTTTTCCTTCGCCTGACTTGTCCCCGATCTTCTTAGCCAAGTTCAAGCAGAGTTTACTATACTTGATACTCTCTGTGCAGCGACCAAGAGACCTATAGCAGTTGCCAAGGTTTCCATAAGCGATCTCCTCGCTCTCTTGGTTTCCAATCTGTTGTGCTAGTTTCAACTGTAATTCATGATACTTTATGGCCTTCTCGTATTGACCTATATTACCATAACAGATACCAAGATTTCCATATGCAATTACTTCTAGTCTTTTGTCTCCGATCTCCTTTGCAATGCTCAGACCCATTTCTTGATACTGTATAGCTTTGTCGTACAGGCCAAGCGCACGGTAACAGGTACCAAGGTTGCCATAAGTACTTGCCACGAGTGCTCTATTTCCAATTTGTTTTGCAATCTTGAAGCACATTTCTTGGTACTGTATAGCCTTCTCGTACTGTCCGATATTACAATAGCAAATACCAATGTTGCAATATGCCAATCCTTCTCCTTCTTTGTTTTTAGTTTGTTTCACGACCTTCAAGCAGTTTTCAAGGTTTTAAAAAGCCTTTCCATACTGGCTTAGGGACTTATAACAAATTCCAAGAATGTTATAAGTATTCCCTTCGCCTCTTGTGTCTCCAGTTTCTTTTGTGATTTTCAGGTGCATTTCGTAATGCTTTATAGCGTTTTCGTACTGCTCAAGTCTAAAATAAGAGTTACCGAGGACCTCGTGTGACTCCCCCTCCATGTTAACCAATAATGTCCAGCCCTGTGGACCTGCTACTGCTGGTATTGTAGACTAAACGGAGCCCTCTCCTATCCTTCACACTGTTACACACCAGCAACTAAAGATGGAATTTCTGACTAGGAACAAGCAAGAGCAAATACATTACTTATAGGTGGACGTTGATTATGTAATTGATGTAATTATGTACCATATTAGAAGTGCAAGTGTAACCAAGGAAGGTACTGCATAGCTGAATTCTGTTGGTTGGTACATGTATCTGTGCAACCACGGTAGCATATACAGTCATAGCTAAGCCCTGGCCAATCGGGATGGCTCGCGTTGTGTGCAAATCAAGTCAGTTCGTCACGGGTTACTAATGTCTAAGGGCCTCCACAGACGAGGCAAATTGTTATCAACAACAATTTAGTTATCGAAAAGAAAAACTTATCGATAACAAAATATCTTGTCTGTGAATCAAGTTATTGATAACAAACGTTGAAAAGTAAAGTCGTCGACAACAAAGTAGTCGAAAAGGAAAACTAATTTAGTTGTCGATAACAAACGCGGTGGTTTTGGGATCGACAACCCACTTTATCTCGAGCCTCCTTCAGGCGAGGAAAAATAAAACTGACGAGTAAAAATATACAGCCGTAATTGCATGACTTTTCGTGTAATAAATAGAGATTACTTCATGGAAAGTGCGCGCGTACGGTTTTTATTCACGAGTTGTGAAGTATCATAAAACGAACGAGCGAGGCTTTGCGAGCGAGTGAGTTTTATGATACGAAACAACGAGTGAATAAAAACTGTACAAAGCACTTTCCATGATGTTTTCTGTTTATTATATACATACTGAGACATTTATGATGGGACCGGGAAACCCTTTAAAAGTAGTGAAAAATCGTCGTTCGCAGCTTGTGATTGGACGAACGATTTTTTTCACGTGTGAAAAGCGTCGTTCGCGGCCTCTCATTGGCTAGAACTCATTTGCGTACGAAATTTTACGATATGGCTTTTTCGTGAGTATGTCTCAGTATGTATATAATAAACTGTTTATTATACGACGAACGACGAACGAACGTACGTACGAATGTACGTACTTTCACGATGTCAAAAGCCTTTATCTTGTCAGATGCTCTGACTCCTGCAGAACCAATCAGGGCAATTATAAAATAACTACGATACTACGCGCACCCTGATTGGCTAAATAACCGTGTAATATAAGAGTATATTACACGCTGACGCGATACGTGTCGTATTTTGGTTGTGACTAAACTCAGGTTTCCGAGAGAAGACTGGGACTAAAACAACGAGTTATCAGCGAAGTCGTCCGGAGCCGTTTACGAACATTGTGGACAAAAAAAAACGTTCGTCTGAAGCATGGTTCTGACACTGGAAGACAGTCAAATTAAATTCGGCACTGGAAAGGTTTTAGAAGGAAAAATTAACTCGGGGAGAAAATACTAAAGAAGAAAGGTTTGTTCTGGCTGATCTGGCACAGGTGAATATTGACACCGAAAGTGAAGTCCGAGCGAAAGTGCGAACTGTCAAAAATCACCACAGGAATGATAAGTAAATAAGAATAATAATGAAGCCCATAGAAGCCAACATTTATAGACGGATCAGATTTCCAACGTATCCTAAAAATATGTAGATATTTATCCGTATTTATTGTATTAGGATGGTTATATATAAGTTATTCTCATCCAAATCCACTGTGTTCTCGAGCAAATGGCCGAGTGAGCCAAAATTTTACAAATAACAGTAATATTGTCCTTTTCACGTTCACGACAACAATGCTTCTTGTGTGTATGTGGTGTTGACTGGTTACAGTTTCGACTCATGTCTTGAGCCGTTTCAGTTTTATTTGGAGTTGACCTCCACGTCCGTGTAAAAAGGAACACAGACAGAGCGACGCGGCCAGCCGATTCGAAATAAAAACCTCCCACAGACGGACTTGCTAATGCGCGCCAAACAAACTTTTGAAAACATCAACGTCACTGTCGTACGGTTTTCGGAAAACGGTCCGAGCTGACGAAAATTTAATTTTTGATTCGGTGCCAGTTTCCTCTCGGAAACCTGATTTTCGAGTATCCAGTTTAGTCACAACCGTTGTATTTTACTTGACTATTTTATAAAAGAAATATATAACGTGTTCCCAGCGCAGGAAACCACTCGGCGGTCTCGTGGTTTCCTTACGCTACTCTCGTGTTCTCCCAACTTCCCACGCGTTTAGATGAGGCTATATTACACGGTTACGCGTTATATATTTCTTAATTATTTAAGTGATGTGACGTTTGCACATGTATACAAAACAGGAACCGAAAAAGACACATTCACTGCGTATGTCGGCAGTGAATACAGCAGTAAGGCCCGGGTTAAACGTCGATCTTAGCATGCATCGAACTCAATACAAATGAGCAAAATCCATTCGTTTGAGCTAATTTGCATTGAGTTCGACGCATGTCGAGTTCGAGTTTAACTCGGGCCTAAGACTTCAATATTATTAAGACTTCAATGTTATTAAGAATATACCTTGCAAACACGAACTGTTCAGAAACCATGAAATAATGAGCCAGATGGTAAATAATGCCTCACTGTACTGTAGTCGTTTTAAGAGCCCCGGCCAAATGCACAGACATGTAGAGATGACGGCGATGGCGGGTGAGCAAACCGAAACTAACCATGTCGGCGAAGGTCTTCTCAGAATGTTTCATCCCAGCACGCGGTCACGTGACCAGCACTCGGTCCCTTTCAGTTTACGCGGCTTAAGCAAAGAATACTTTTCATCTAAACCCAGTCCTCTTATCTTATCGGCAAAGCTTCTCGTGGATATCCACAGCTTTTTGATGTTATGGAGCGTTTCATAATCGATAAGATTAGACAGACAAATAAAAACTGACGTCAATTTGTTAAATCGATTACAGATAACCCTATAAAATGTGCAAAACTGTGCAGGGAAGCAACGGAAAACTGTCTGCGCTTTGGTCAGCGTTGATTGAGTTTCCGAAGATCCGGGGGGGAGGGGGAGGGGAGGGGAGGGGAGGGATTGGTTGACCATGTTCCTGAGTTGAGTTCTTCGCAAATATCGCAGTGTCGAATTGCCGCCGTCATTCCGATGGAAAGTCATTACTTACGAATATTTTCGTTCGTACGAATGTTTTCTGAGTCCGACCCCTGATTACCAATTGATTCCCCATTCAACTTGTCAATATGTCTGGTTTGCAAACTCCCAAAATGCACGAAGACCATTCAAGCCTCGTTCAGATAATTCGTGTAATTAGCTAATTCGATGCAAGAAATTTGCGAATTTTAATACCTCAAGAAACGTCGCTTTCAACCAGCCAATACACGTTATATATTTTTCCCTATCAACAGTCATACTGATCTAGATGTCCCGCCGAAACATTCATCCACCCACGATGACGTGTTAAAATAAATAAATAAATAAATAAAAGCATCAAACGTAACCCTGCTAAAAAAAAAAAAACAGACAGACAGACTTCTTCAGAATGGGCCTAAAACATGAAGCCTAATTCTGCACATAGGGCGTCAACAACTAGCCCATGGAATTTCTCTTTTAGTCTTTTAGATGGTAAGGTAAGGCGACAGTTACCATAAGTATAATCACAACCAACCCTTTAATTAACACATGGAACATCAATGACTGGCCCACAGAAACACTCTTATGGGCTTTTAGATGGTACGGTCAGGCCACAGTTACGATAAGTATAATCACAACCAACCTTCAATTAAACACAAAGTACATCAATGGCTAGCCCACAGAAACATTATTTTGGGCTTTCAGATGGTACGGTAAAGCCACAGCTTCGGTAAGTGTAATCACACCAACCTATTTGATTAACACATCACGCAGTGCATCAATGCCCACAGAAATTCTATCTTGTCCTTTTAGATATAATAAGGTCTGGTTACTGTTAAAATAGGTATAATCACACCAAACTATTCGATTAACACATAGTGCATCAATGCCCACAGAAATTTTACTTGTCCTTTTAGATAGGTACCTCCTGGCTGTAATTCTGACTATGTTTGATCACTGCTCGGTACACTTCCATCAGCAGTGTGGGAAGCTGGCCGTGGCACTCTAAACGGTGCAACATCGTCTCCGATCAGGACAAAAGGGGCCCAGTAATGCGGATGGCAATGAGGTCCCTTGCTTTCTCTCACGGATTTCATGGCTCTGTTAAGTGCCTCGCATGCTTTCTCACCACGTACTAGATGCTCGTAGAACTCCTTCATTAAGGAAAACGTGGCCGCATCGTCAATCTCCCAGAGTGCCACGACAACCGCGTGAGCGCCGGCTCCAAGGAACGAACGAGCGATCCCGATGACACCGTCAGCTTTGACTTCACCTTGCCCGCTGTAACAACAACTTAGGACAACCAGCTTTGCCTTCAGGCGTTTTCTCTCAAGGTTGGAGATCACTACCATGACATCTTCTTTCTTGACATTTTTTGTGTCAACGTCGGGGCCTGGACCAAGCAAGATCTCGCCTCTTTCAATGTCGCCATGAGCTGCAATGTGAATCAAATTTGCAGTTTCAATTCTTTGAAGAAAGACTGTTTTAGTTGCTTCTTTCCCTGTAAGAGGCTTTACATTGAGTAGTTTACCAATCATTTCGGCTTCTTCACCTGCCTTTGGTAGTCTGGGCACAGGTACGTCCTCGTCACCGCTTCTGACCATGCTCACATCTGGGTCTCCCACTATCAAAGGACTCTCTTGCCCTTCAAGTTCTTGTGGGTACTCCGCAATCAACTTTGCCGTTGCTAATGATGGAACCAGTCTCACTTGCAAGGATTCTGCCACGGAGTGTCCACTATCATCAACTAAGGCAGCAAATGGCAACAGAGCGAGAGGACCATGGGGGACAACAACTACTTGCGACCCCTTGACAAACTGTTGCACAGGCTCCAGAATAGCCTGGTACAACGTTTTGAGTGGACTGTCTAATTCTGACTCCTTCACCTGGTCTTTTGAACCCTTCCCTTCTGAGGAACTGCGTTTCTGAGCAGTGATTTGATCCTGAGATGTCTTCAATTCCATATCTGCAAGTGGCAGGATGGAAGTAAGTTCGGGAATCCGTCTTGTACTCCTCTTTTTGGTCGCTTCTTCCGGGTAAAAGAAATTAAGTGAGCGGTCTTCACACTGGACCGTATTGGGTGCCTTACGTGACGCCATGGCATTGCAAATCAGCAAAAACCATAACTCCTCAACATGGAATGCAAGATCCATGACCAATGGAGGCTTCTTGATCTGCGGGAAAACTTTAACAAGAACATTTTTGAATTTAATGTCTCCATCTGGTTGTATGACCCACGTGTAAATTTCGGATATGGCAAGTGTGAAGAAGAGGACAGTGCAGTTCATCGTCTTCACCACTTCACGTATTGTAGGCAGGTCTAAAACTTTCGCTTCTGTGGCCTCAGTACGTCGATTAGGATTCTTGGCAAGCATAAGGAGAGCCAAGGCTTTTGACCGTCCTCTTTCAGCGACCACAAGAGCTTCCTCCGCTTTGCCTTGAATCAGAAGGGTATTTACTAGTAGTTGGTAGGTATTGGAAAAGGTGTCAAGCATGGAAACTTTCAACTGATCTTGCATTGGTACATTATCAAACAGCTTCTCAAAGCATTGTAGGCCTTCTCTCATGTTACTCTCTGCCTTGTCGATCTGTCCAAGGGCATAATAACAACTCCCAAGGTTAGTTTGAGACGTCGCCTGGTAGATCGTTTCCGCAGACTGTTTTGCGATTTCGAGGGACACTTCAAAATGTGCTACAGCCTTCTCATACTGGGCAAGAGGCATAAAACAGTCACCAAGATTGCCATTCGCAATTCCTTCCAATGATTTGTTTCCAATCTGCTTTGAAATTTTGAGGGACACCATGTGATGGTCCGCGGCCTTGTCATGCTGCCCCAGAAGAGAGTAGCAGCTACCAAGGTTAGTGTTAGCTTTTCCTTCGCCTGACTTGTCCCCGATCTTCTTAGCCAAGTTCAAGCATAGTTTGCTATACTTGATACTCTCCGTGCAGCGACCAAGAGACCTATAGCAGTTGCCAAGGTTTCCATAAGCGATCTCCTCGCTCTCTTGGTTTCCAATCTGTTGTGCTAGTTTCAACTGTAATTCATGATACTCTATGGCCTTGTCGTATTGACCTAGATTACTATAACAGGTACCAAGATTTCCATATGTAATTACTTCTACTCTTTTGTCTCCCATCTCTTTTGCAATGCTTAGATCCATTTCTTGATACTGTATAGCTTTGTCGTACAGGCCAAGCGCACGGTAACAGGTACCAAGGTTGCCATAAGTACTTGCCACGAGTACTCTATTTCCAATCTGTTTTGCAATCTTTAAGCACATTTCTTGGTACTGTATAGCCTTCTCGTACTGTCCGATATTACGATAGCAAATACCGATGTTGCAATAAGCATTTCCCTCTCCTTCTTTGTTTTTAGTTTGTTTCACGACTTTCAAGCAGTTTTCAAGGTTTTCAAGAGCCTTTCCATACTGGCTTAGGGACTTATAACAAACTCCAAGGTTGCTATAAGTATTCCCTTCGCCTCTTTTGTCTCCAGTTTCTTTTGTGATTTTCAGGTGCATTTCGTAATGCTTTATAGCGTTTTCGTACTGCTGAAGTCCCAAATAATAGTAACCGAGAACCTCGTGTAACTTCCCCTCCATGTTAACCAATAGTGTCCAGCCCTGTGGACCTGCTGGTATTGTAGACTAAACGTAGCCCTCTCCTATCCTTCACACAGCTACACACCAGCGACAAAAGATGGTATTTCGGACTAGGAACAAGCAAGAGCAAATATATTACTTATAGGTGCACGTTGATTATGTAATTAGTGTAATTATGTATCATATTAAAAATCAATTCCCATTTAAATAATCAGCACTTGTCTGGAAGTGTACCCAAGGAAAGTACTGCATAGTTGAATTCTGCTGGTTGGTACATGTATCTGTGCAGCTACACAGTAGCATAATGCAGTCATAGTTAAGCCCTGGCCAATCGCGATGGCTTGGTTGTCTGCAAATCAAGAGTACGTCACGTGACGGCTCATATTTTTTAACTTTGGAACACTGCCGTACCGTAATGCGGACTCCAAAAAACCCAAACAAAGTCATTGTACCCGGTGGCCTTTGAGACAACTAATCCGGATGCGGTGCTCGGAAATATGACCGAGCTATAAATTTAGTGTGTGCAAAATACAGCTATGATGCTGCCTTATGTGTAAATAAGCAAGAGTGGACAGGCAGCGTTTCACTTTCATTATGGAACTCCTCGCATTTTAAGGCCCGTTTCAAACGTGGAACTTTTCATGTGCCGAACTCAATGCAAATTAGATCAAACAATGGATTTTGCTCGTTTGCATTGAGTTCGGCAAGCGCCGAGAACTTGGTGATACACAAAAACTAAACAAATCACGCAATCAAGCCAGACAATACCTGTTCTAGAGTAAAGAAATTGCCCACAAGAAGCATATTTATTTAAGGTTTACCAGAAAAATACACTCAATCGAAGGGTGAGATTAAATACTATCATGTGACGTGTACGTACCTTCAAGATGTCGAAAACGAAATCCTATATCTTGTCAGATGCTCTCCTGCAGAACCAATGAGGGCAATTATTTAAGTGATTTGATGTTTGCACATGTATACCACAGGAGGAATACCGTAAAAGACAAATTCGCTGCGTTCGTCGGTAGTGAATGAATACAGCCGTCGTACAGCAGTAAAACTTCAATGTTATTAAGAACATACCTTGCAGACACAAACTGCTTAAAAACCATGAAAGAATGAGCTGGATGGTAAATAATGCCTCACTGTAATGTAGTCTTTTTAAGAGCCCCTGCGAAATGCACAGACATGTAGAGGTGACACTAGCGATCGCGGGTAAGCAAACCCGGAAACATGTCGGCGAAGGTCTTCCCAGAAAGCTTTATCCGTAAGAAAGTTTTCCGAGTCCGGCCCCTGATTACCAATTGATTCCCCATTCAACTTGATAATGTTATGCACGCAATTTGCGAATTAATACCCCAAGAAACGTCGCTTTCGACCAGCCAATACACGTTATATATTTTCATCTTCAACAATCATACTGATTTAGATGTCCCGCCGGAACACTCATCAATACCCTCAATGACGTGCTCAAAAAAAAAAAAAAAAAAAAAAAAGGCATCAAACGTACCCCTGCTAAAAAACTTGAAAACGTTAAGCCTAATTCTGCACATAGGGCGGCAGCAACTGGCCCATGGAATTTCTCTTTTAGTCTTTTAGATGGTAAGGTAAGGCGACAGTTACGATAAGTATAATCACAACCAACCCTTTAATTAACACATGGAACATCAATGACTAGCCCACAGAAACACTCTTTTGGGCTTTTAGATGGTACGGTCAGGCCACAGCTTCGATAAGTGTAATCACACCAAACTATTTGATTAACACATAGTGCATCAATGCCCACAGAAATTCGATCTTGTCCTTTTAGATATAGTAAGGTCTGGTTACAGTCACAATAAGTATAATTGCACCCAACCTTTAGAGTAACACCTAGACGTGCATCTATGACCACTCCACACTTAGTGCATCAATGATCACTCCACAGACTGCTTTGGGGCTTTTAGAAGGCAAAGCAATAGCGACGATAATTGCAACCTTTCGCAGTACATCAATGCATGCCCACAAAAACACTCGTTTTAGGCTTTTAGGTCAAGCCACACAGGAAGGCATTGAGTCTTTATAAGTTCCAGGTTTAGTTGTAATAAGCGCCCAACCTTCTTTCTATCAAGTAAGGAGAACTTCGGTCTACCTTTCTGGACGGGATTAACACAATTAACAACCGAGATTGTAGATTTATAGGTTCTTTGAAATTTAACTTGTTAGTCTAACTCACAGTTTGGAAATAGAGGATTCATTGCTCAGCTTAATCGTTTTACAGTTTAGATGATGTGCTCAGCAGCTGCATTTCTTCCAAGCTCTTCTGCAGATTCGCAGCGAAGTGTCCAGAGTTGGTCTCCGGGTTACTATTCACTGATGACACGCCAAAGATGACCCTGTCCTTCATAGGATTGTAGCACACTCCATATCCGTCTGGAACGGCAGGGCCAAAGGACAGGAAAATAGGGTACTTGGAAGGAACCTGGAGGATTGTAATAGGAACTTTGTACATTACTTTTTACTGACTTCCAGTTTTGTCTTGTATTCTGAATTTGTTACACAAAGGTTCAGACTTAAACGTATACGTCACTTAGATAAATATACATAATACATATATCCGATCAAATTACTTGTATCATACGGGCTTACGTAAATTATACATGCAACTGCCCAACAGGAACTTGTAAACTTGGAAAGGGAAAGGGTGCGGACAAAGAAAGAACGAGAAAATAACAAAATAAGGAAGGGAGAGAGAAAGAGAGTAGAAGGAGAACAAGTCAAACAGAAAATAATTCAAGCGAACGAATAAACAAACAAAGACAATAAAAAAGAACAAACAAAGCTCACGGACTAAAACAAAAGGTGGCAACAAAAAAAAAGTGGACGAAGCTAGGAAAAAGGGGAAAGACAGAAAAAAATAAAATAAAGAAAAGAAGAAGCTTTAAGATTCAAATGAAAAATATATATACCTGACTTGTGGACATCTTGAAGTGGTGTGCATACTGAAAACTAGTGTCCATAAACAACTCTGGAAGATTCATTCCAGACTCAAGCGCTGTCAGTTTGAGACCCAACAAGTGTCTGTCTATTGCCTGTCCATTGACTGTCTGTAGTTACAAGAACAACACGGCAAGATGCTAGTTTAAGAGAAGCTTACGTCAGGCTGATGTGCACTCGCTATGTTGAGTTTTATATAACGTATGGGGCATAACCAATAAGATCGCGCGTACTATCCACATCAGGATGCATCTGTCGAACACAATAAGAGACTTTTTCTTGTATTGGCCTATGACTTACGAACTAATCCAACAGCTGACTTCAGTCATGTACCCACCTCCTTCGTGTATTTCACATGCGCGTCTACGGCCTTTTTCAACAACTCTAGCCTCTGTGCATTCTGTTGAACAGAACTATATTGTAAGACCTGACCTTTCTAAGTTCTGCATGGGGTTAACTTGAGTGAAACAATGTTTTCTTTTCAGTTTTTATGCCGCTTTTTTGAGATTCGCTTAACAGTTAACCTTAATATGAATGTCGGGAAGTCAAGTCACTTTCTACCCTCTATGTGTTCCAATCTTCTTCTTCCCTGACAATGACACAAAGTGATAGAATTTGATGATAAAACAACAGAAAAACTTCTCTCTTGGACGAAACGCATGGCAACTCGTTACTGGAAGGGCCCAAGCGGCTTACAACTTCAACGAATCGTAAAAGTTAAACTTTAGATGCTTCTGCAAAAACGGTTTACAGACAACGACACGAAACCCAAACCAAAGACAACATCAAGCAAGGTTTTGAGCTGTTCTTATCTAAGCCGCGATTTACCTTGAACGTGAAACCGCGAACCATTTAATACGAGCACTTCGCGTCTTGTGTAAGCCGTACTCGTATAAATGGGTCTGTTCACGTCTTACATGATGTAAGCCGCGGCTTATTTTCTCTCGTATAAACGATCCTACTGGCAACTCCACAGAAATGTATATTTTTACCGTTTTGTTTGGCGAAACCATAGCTTTACAAAACTCTGACGAGGCAACTGAAGCCGTTCGAATGGTGTCTGTGCGTCCCAGTATAAATTTACGAGTTGAGCCGGTTTCGTATGTTGGTGGTGAGTGGTTGTGGATCCTGCAACAAACAAAGAAACATTAGTGTGCTGGACTCACTTAATTCTAAAAAACTAATTGATAATTAGTTAATTAATTAATTAATTAATTAATTAATTAAAAATTAAAAGATAATAACATAATAAAAAAACTAGCGCATTACTCCTTCCCTGCTAAAACAGTTCCGTCAGTCAGTAAAAGTGGCAAGAACGTAAAGCAAGTACGTAAAAAGAACTTATTTTGAATTGAAGTGAGAAGAATTGACCTGTAAAACGTTAGATGCATGCCCATCTGGAACCAAGCGTCGGGACTCATGCGCTGTTTCTTAACAAAGTCTTTACCATATCCATTAAACGTGAAACACCTCAGGTCGATATCACTGACGAGACTGCAAGGCAAACAAAACAAGGCTTGGCCATAGTATCGGATTTTGACCCTCCACTAACAGAGAATATAAAGAGGTTATTACACGGGAAGGAGTGCAATACGGCGGAGTATTTTTACGAGTCGGTTTTATTTTTTCGAGCCTGCTTCAGGCGAGTGATTGTTTATTACACGACAAACGAAGCAGGGCAGACATTCTCGCCGCGTGCAAAATGGAACAAAAAAATAACGCGTTCGTAAACTTTGCTTGCGAAAACTGATCACGTAAGCTAATAAACCAGTTAATCTGGTTCCTGACGAGTGCAATACGCTCCCATCTTTGCACTCGTTTTGGCCCGTATTTGCACTCGAAAATGTGAAGTCGTGTAATAAAAACGCATAAAAGTATCCAAGAAAACAAATAAAGAATTCTGAAGGAGCAGTATGTCCAGCAAAATGTCCCCGCTTTCATTCTGACTTTGTTTGAAAACTCCTTCGCACTTTTACGCGCTTGCAAACAGCTAAAATCATAGCTGAAGTACTTAATTTAGTATTACTATTATTATTTTTATTATTGTCCTTATTTTTAACGTAATCTCAGCGCACCTGTCTAAATTGACCATTGATGTCCTAATAGCGTCCTGTACTTTGTCCGTGATGTGCCACTTCAGCTTGGCAGGAGCTGCTTGGGCTGACGATTTGAGCTCAATAGAGCCATAACCATCGCTGTATTAAAATCAACAAAACAAAAGAAACAATATTAGTGATTTGGAGCCGACCATTCACATCTCATCACGATACCAAAGTCTTAAAAACATTTCGTATTTGAAGTGAAGAATGTATTGATTCTTACATGTCTTTCATGATGAAATCACAGAGAGCAGCTACTGGAGGCCCTTCAGCTGAGGAATGCTCGTAACACAATCCTGCGTGACCATCCTCACTGACGACGAACTGAAGATGAGCAAACGAATGAGTTAAGGCCTGGCAAAACACATTGTGGCAGCAACATTGCTATAGCGCGCACATGTTTCCCAAATGTTGCCCCGTTTTGCCACGCGCGAAACATTTGTTGCGGACACAAATTTGTATCCTGGACACAAAAAATGTTTCTGAAAAACTTCAGAACCATTTGTTGTGTCCACGCGGAACGCAATAAAGTTGCCGCACGTTTTGCCACCCTGGAAACATCGAAGGACACAATGTTGCCGCCACAATGTGTCCTCGTTTTGCCACGCCATTAGAAATGAAATTGATTTTCTTTTTGCAACTTCTACGTAACGCACAATTCTGAAGTTTGGCGATAACGAAGACGAAGATGGCGATTGTCAAGCCCAATGTTGACTGAGAAACAAACCAGGGTACCCAGGGTAACTGTATCTGATTTACTCTGGTATTAAACCTCATTTGAAACGAAGGTATTAATTCGCAGTACTACCTGGATGATCTTGTCGAACCATCTGTTACAACTATTGGACTGGGTTCCGTCACCATGCATGCACTGCCTGGCCGTCACCGATGCGGTAGGGTCCTCCATAGGGCTGGGAGCCTGAGCCGAATGTGGAGGCCGCTGATCCAAACACAGCAGAAAGATTGCGTTCTGTATTGCCTTGAAGTTGGCCCTGTTAGTGGCCTCTGAAGAGCACAAACACTATCAGTATTATTGGTTTTCGTGACACTAAAACTTCATTTACACCGCGCACTAGAACAGTGGCACGGCACCCCAAAAAGTTGGCAACCGTGCCGACTTTTTTTCCCGCACGGCACCTCCAATTCGTCTTGTTACTGGGGCAGACCATACTTTTTTTGAGGTTCCGGTGCTACGATTAGTGGAACTTAGCGACCACCTCACGAAAGTATCAATTGGTTTCTCAGCCAAGTTACTGTTTAGTAAAAGTTTAAAACCTCTCGTAAGCGGCCGCGACCACTTTTGAGGTTCACGCCCTATTGAGTTCTTCCAAATGTTTTTACCTCCAGTAATCGACCAGTTTCTCAGTCAAGTTACTGATAGTGAAACCTCTCGTAAGCGACCGCGACCACCTTTGAGGTTCATGCCCCATTGAGTTTTCCTAAATGTTTTTACCACCGGTAAGCGACCACCCTGCGTAGCCAAAAAGCGATTTTCTAAGGAACGAGAAACTCTTACAGAAATACCGCACAGACAAAGCACTGACGTAGTAATGTATTGTGACGTGCAATAAGACAAGAGAGTTGATTTGTAACACTGACTCGCACATGTGAGTACCTTTCATCATTTTTCTTCTGGTATTTGCCCACGAGTTCCTGTCATCAGACGTAAGAATCCCCACTGGTTCTTCCAAAGGTTCTGTATTTTCCACGATCTTCTTTAGTTGCGCCACTAGTTCTGCTTCGCTGAGAATGCTTTGTCCATTGTACACATTGACAACGTAAAACTGAAACGAAGAAACAAAAACAAACAAACAAACAAAAAAAAGGAATGCCAGATGAAAAGGTTAATGTGGATAAATATATCGACTTAGGAAGCTTCAACAATATTAGAGCCGTTAAATTCGGATGACTGTCGAAAACCAAAACCAGTAAGTACACTACAAATCACAGGAGGCTGGCAGTGCATTAAATAGACCCTCTCACCGTAGATGCTTTGCGCGCTCAGTGACTGACGGCGGCCATTTTCGTATCGTACGAAAATGGAGGATTCTAATGTTTTTCTACGTTTTATCGCGAAATAAATCAGCACAAACTCAGAAAGTGTATTGAATACGGCAAACAGCGACAGCCAGATTGATCAGTCATAACGTGGGCACCTCAGGAAAGTCGAGCTCCGGATGTAAATATAAACATGGGCGCGCAAAGCATCTACGGTGTCTTCCGATTGGTTGAAAATGACCCTCTCAAAGAAATCCGTTACTTTCGGAATTCTATGGTAACAACCCACTACACATACCTGGTTCTTGTGGGCAACAACAATGTGCTTTGATTCCCCTCGCGGTGCAATGTACTGCTCATCCCGTACTGGATGTGGGATGCGGTTGCTGCACAGAAGCTTCAGGTACTGTGCCATGCACAAGGGACTCTTTCCCATCATGTCCGGAGGTATTGATTCACTGCACAACAAGAAAATGTTAAATTCTTCAAAAAATTCTTCAAAACATTTTCAGTGGCCAGCACTTTTTTTCTTATGTTAGGACTACAGTTAACTCCCTCTGGACACTCATCTAAGACAGACACCTCTCTAAGATGGACACCTCTCTAAGACAGACACCTCTCTAAGATGGACACCTCTCTAAGACAGACACCTCTCTAAGATGGACACCTCTCTAAGACAGACACCTCTCTAAGACGGACACCTCTCTAAGACAGACACCTCTCTAAGACGAACACCTCTCTAAGACAGACACCTCTCTAAGGTGGGCACCTCTCTAAGACAGACACCTCTCTAAGACGGACACCTGGTAGGAGAGGACCCTGCCATTTCTTTAGTTATTTACTCTAACTAAACTCTCTTTAAGACATACACATCTTTAAAATGGACAGTTAGAGCTGGTCCTGAAGATGTCCATCTTGGAGTGAGTTGACTGTATTCTACTTCAATCTAAACTTTGGTTTTCTTTTATGAAAGTCATCTAAGAAACTTTCTGAGATACAAATAGAAACGTTGCTGTTGTTGTTGTTGTTGTTGTTGTTGTTGTTGTTGGTCATGGTACTGTATGTCCCACATCTTAAAATACGAACTAAGGTTTTATGTACCTGTCAACCAGATGCCTGAAATTCAGCACTGAATTAGTCAGTCTAGCAGCATACCTACAAAGATAAAAAAAAAAAAAAAACACACATAAAGAAACATTTCAGCGAAAGATACAGTACTTATTTAGATTCATGCAGGTCTCAAAATTAATGCATAGCTGAAATTCAGTTGACAACTCAATCAGCTGTCAACTGAACAAGCTACAGATCAAATGCCAAAATCTCCATACTGTACGAAATGTCTGTGGTGAGAGACTGAAAGAGAAAATTGAAATTGAACAGGGAGTGAAAAGTGGGAGAAAAGTTGCAATTATTGTACAAGTGTAGTTATAATACAAGATATGTCACAGAGTCATCCAGAAAGGTGTGCTCACTTGAGATGATCCACTTTGTCTTTGAAGTTGGCTTTGGGAAATGCAATTCCTGGACTGACGTTTACCACAACAGGACACCTGGCATCGAGATAAGCAACATTGTCCCACCACATAGCCAGCTGATAAAGAAACAGTCAAATTTATAGAGATAAATAAGGCAGTATTACCAGTACAAATGGCATCTTTTTCTTTATGCAAACAGAACCCTTCTTCAAAAGGAGATGGCTTCACTACCAAAGAAATTTCATTTTTAACTTCATGCAAAATAATGTAAAACCTATAGACTCAATACTCCTTACTTACTAACCATAACCCCGGGTGGGGGGTACTCAATAGGAATTTGGGTAGGGGTGTTCCGCTGACTCTATAAAACCCTGACCCTATTCAAGACACAAAAATGGAAATTTTGCTACCCTGTCTAAGACAAAGTGCTCTAATTTGATACCCTGTTCAAGACTAAGTTTAGATAAGTTAGCCTGCGTTGCATGCGTTTCCACTGGAACATATGAAGAAATCACGCGAAAATGACGAGAGCAAAAATGTGGTTGAGTGGGGAGGGGAAGAGGAGAAAATCTTCAGAAAATAACCCTGTTTAAGACACGAAAATGTAAAATTTGATACCCTGTTTAAGACAGAAGACCCTGAAAATGATACCCTATCGGGCGGAACATCCCTATATAGGAAATATATGGGAGTACCCCCCCCCCCCCCCCCCCCCCGGGACCATAGCTCACTAACTCACTATCCATAACTTGTTTACTAAACTCGCTGTAGTTCAGTGCATTTTCTACAACATAAGTCATGCACAAGATAAGCAGGGTTTTCACATGATATGAAATTTTACCTTGGTTAATAGATAATCACTGATCAAAGAAAATGGCATTAAACAAGAACAGTATTTTCTGGGGCTGGTTCAAGATTTTCCTAAGTTCTAAAAGAACACGGGTAAATTTCAATCACTGACCCAATTCTTTTCGCTTTGAGCCTTATTCATTAGCTTTGCCTGAAGTGACTCTCCGACACCATTGGGCCTCTGGAACTCTTCTACCACTCTCTTGGTGTACTCAAAGTCTTCCTTGTCTACCAGAGGCTTTATGCACATCAGGTACTTGTCCATTGTCTGCTGTAAGGTTGGCACCGGCAACAATGGAAGGGAGTCTTGTTTGGAAAGCATACTGTATGGACGGAGCTGCCTAGCCGCTGTCTTCCCCATGATGGGTCTGGGAAATGCGTTGAATATGATCTGTGACAATAAATAAATAATTTTAAAATGTTTAGCTCCAGAATTTATCTGTGCCGCCACCATGGCAGGAATTCTTTTGAATACTCCCTCCTCCTTGAAATGTACATTTGCATTGGGTTTCATTCACAGCAACCCCACACCACTCTGGAAATCTTACAATTGCCCCCTGGGAATTTCAATAACTTGTCTTTATGCAACTAGCATGAAACCTTTGCTGAAAACCAATCCCAGGCATAAAATTCATACTTCGACCCCCCCTCCCCCTCCCATGTGCACAATTGTCCCACACACACAAAGTGTTCAACAAAATCATTAACAATGGGGCCCTGTTATACGATTGAAGTCATTTCGTCGTGCATGCAACGGCCACAACGATCATTCTATCCATATCAAGAAAACACTACCGTGCAATAAAAGCGCATATGACATCATACTATTGGACCCAATATCCAAAATTGTTTATATTGACCTCCGTGCAAGACACACGAAAGCAACGTGTCATGCATTGATGCATGTCAAAATATTGTCAACGTGGAACCCATTGTACGTTCGTAAAACAAGGCAAAATATCATTATTGCTCACTTACATTAGCCTTCGGCATTTGCTTTGACAACAAGGTCAACATGCGTATTCCTCCAAGACACTGCATGAAGAGAATATGCGAAAATATATCAGTGTTGCCCAAATCACAACTTCTCAGACAGAGCCGCCATGACAGCTTGTATCCAGGCCTTTTCGGATTTTGCGCTCGTACGCATATGAAATATATATATACTGGGAGTGCGCCATAGTTTTCCCCTGTTCGGATGATATACAATGAGTTACGTTTCTTTTCTTTCTTTCTTTTTTATATGGTCCAATGCGCGCGTATGATCAGTCCAGTCTAGCAACTTTAGTATCAGCCAAATATTCTTTGTTTTTGCGCAGTCTGATCACTTACCTTAATATTTTCTTACGCAATTTTAGGACGAAGAACAATAGCAGTCGATCAGCTTCTCCAACACGGAGAACTCAGTCACAGTAATAAATCAATGCACTGAGTTCAATATTATCAATGGCCTGGACTTTGGACCGCTGCCTCGTTTTGCTGCTGTGACATGGCAATTTCCATCACGAATCTGTAAATGTAAAACTAGTTTCCTATACAGCCAATACAAAGAAAATAGTATTTAGAACAGGAATAATGTTGCTGAGTTCCGTAATTTACAACAAGAATTGAGTCAAAGCTGGCTCAACATCGGTTATGTGACCTCCCCACCCTCTCCCCCCGAGCACTAAATTTGACACGACTTAGCGCACTATCTCCAGACCCTCTCCGACGGCGCGTGAGTTTACGAATGGGCGACGGGCTGCATATTTTCCAGTTGCGTTGTATTTGAAGAAATCAAAGCAGCAAGGCAGCTGTAAGCTCGAGAATTTATGAAATTATTTCGTTTATGCTATTTTTCTGGCGTCTTTAAAAGTACGTTCGGGGTCTAGATTGCTGGTCCCCATTCTCCCGAGGGGCCTGAGGTTGCTGGTCTCCATTCCCCCAAGGTGCCCGAGGTTGCTGGTCCCCATTCCCCCAAGGAGCCTGAGGTTGCTGGTCCCCATTCCCCCAAGAAGCCTGAGGTTGCTGGTCCCCATTCCCCCAAGGAGCCGCGAAGCGCGGTCGTCCGATTTCGTAATCACTTACAGACCGAATCGGACTCCACTCAGTCCTATTACCATTATTTATTTCAGAGGGAAACTCTCATTTGCACAAAACAGTGACAAAGCAGGAACTGGAGCCGTCGACCATCGAACACTTCCGAGAATCCAACATCTAGAAGATGGAAAACGATTTCTACGAATTTGCATATAAAATATTTGTCGACCTGAAGAAGAGGACATTAATTCAAAGGAATGGGGAACTTGTACCCCTAAAGCAACAGTACTTTAAGGGAAAATTATACCTAGAAATGAAAAGTAGACATAGGTGATAAATCCATTTGGCATAGAACAATAGCTTGTTTTATAAAATAACTATAATGCTACGCGCGCCCTGATTGGCTAAATAATCGTGTAATATGAGAGTATATTACACGCTGACTTTATACAAGAAATATATAACGCGTTCCCGTGTAACATATCCTCATTTAAACACTTGAGAAGTTGAGAGAACACTCGAGTAGCGCCGGAAACCACGAGGCGGCCTCGTGGTTTCCTTACGCTACTCTCGTGTTCTCCCAACTTCTCTCGTGTTTAGATGAGGCTGTTTTACCCAGTTACCGCGTTATATATTTCTTAATATAATGACTAAAGCGTTCTACCTAGTAGCTTCACTAGCCTGGTTTCCAGAAGATTGCTGTGGTCGCCGTGATCGCTTATAATATAAAAATCGAGACCCTAGCGATTTAGCTCGCTACGCACACAGCAGCGAAGAACAATAGCAGGCGGTCAGCTTTCTCCAAAGCGGAGAACTCGGTCACACTAAATCAATGCCCTGAGTTCGATCTTATGGTCTGGACTTGGACCACCAGCTTCGTTTTGCTGCTGTGACATGGCAATTTCCATCTCAAATCTGTAAATGCAAATCTAGTTTCCTATACAGCCAACACGAAGAAAAAAGTATTTAGAACAGGCGTTGCTGAGTTCCGCAATTTGTAACAAGAATTGAGTCCAAGCTGGCTCATAGTGTGACCTCCCCACCCTCTCCCCCCGAGCACTAAATTTGACACGAGAGCGCACTATTCCCAGGCTTCTCTCCGACGGCGCGTGAGTTTACTTCACGAATGGCTGCATATTTTCCGGTGCGTTGCAGTTGAAGAAATAATATCGCCCGATCTCTCAATATTGAACTGCGGAGATGTTTGGACGGATGCTAGTGAACAAATGGCAGATCATAGCTCTATTGTGTGGCTTCGTGTTGCTGGAATTTCAAATCCTTCAAATGAGAGAAGTGCCTTCGTCGATGATGCTTGGGAGTGAGTAAAATTAAACATATTAGTTTCGATCGCCTTTCTTCGGTAACTCGTTTTTGTCACTCAGTACGCCATACTGCTCGGTTAATTAGTCCTATAAATCAGTTGCCATCGTTCGCTTTCTGAGTAGATTTGCGAGCAATCTGTAGGCCCCCAACGCTCTTATGATTGTGCCACCAAGAAACATCTGCTCTCTGCAGTTAGTTAGTTATTAGTAGGCAAGCAGTAACATGATGGCAAAGAACGAGTCCGTACAACTGAACAACACCTCACCGATAATCTCGCCGAAATCTCGGCGTGCAAACACGTTGAATCATGTAGTCTGTTTAATAACTGCCATGCAATGTTGTGATTGATTAAATAGAACGCTGTTATCTGTATAATAAACCCTTTTTAAGAGTTTATTAAACACGCCTTCGAAAGTGAAAATATGCGTCTGCGCGGAGATTGAGAGAAAGCTTATCAATGCTTGCCCACTAGCTTGTGTTTTATGGTACGGTGTTTCTTCAAAAATATCACGATTGTGTACGTACGGTAGTATAATATGTACCAGAGACCATGCATCACGCTATATAGCTGCTTCATGAGGATTTACCTTCATCTACAGAAGAAAAAGATCAGGATGCAAAGGAGGACAAGAACCCATCAATACCTGAAGAAAAAGATCAGGTACTCATACTCAGTAGCAACTGAATACCCTATGGCAACTGTAATATTGTTGTCTTTTTATTAACAACGGTTCAGTATTTTTGATATTGTTTTTAATCCTTTCACCCCCAAGAGTGATCAATTTAAATTTTCTCCTTCAGTTTCTCACCAGAAATATACCATAGAGTAAGGAGAACTTGGGTTTTGATGCCTGTTTCACCCTCAACAGTGATCAACTTCAATTTTCTCCTTCAGTTTCTTACCAGAAATATATCATAGAGTAAGGAGAACTTGGGTTTTGATGCCTGTTTCACCCCCAAGAGTGATCAATTTAAATTTTCTCTGTCAGTGTCTCACCAGAAATATCGTCAGGTATACTATGTGTGGAGAATCTGGCTTTTGATAAGTAGTTTGATCAAATGACATCCAGCTGATCAAACTAGCAATGCGCATCACTATATATTACTCAATATTCATGTAATTTTCTTGAGAGAATCTGCATTTTGAGATTGGGGTTTAAAGGGCTTAAAGGTGCGGGAGGGAGAAAGTATTTTAGTTTGCAAAATGTTTGGCAAGTTCCCCCAAATCTGTCTCTCGGGCTATTGAGTATACATAAGATTCAATTTGTTGTAAGAGTTGTATATATTATGTTAATTTGCCAGCCATTCATATGAAAACAAAATATTTCAGTAAACCCCTATTTTAAAAATTCATTCATAATATTACTTTCCTCATAGGTTCCCAACCAGACACCACAGGAGGACTTGGATAATGACATGGTCATATTCTACAACAGAGTTCCCAAAACAGGCAGCACAACTTTCATGGGGATAATTTATGCACTCTGCGGCCGGAATCATTTTCATGCACTGCACTTGAATGTCACAAAAAACATGCATGTGTTGACGCTGCCTGACCAACTGCATTTTGCTCGCAACATCACACTGTGGAAACAGAGGTTACCCGCAGTCTATCATGGGCATTTGGCATTTCTAGAATTTCAAAGACTCGGGATTACCAAGGCACCTTTTTATATAAACATTGTGCGAAAGCCGTTAGATAGACTAGTTTCTTATTACTATTTCCTTCGATATGGTGATAACTTCAGACCTTATTTGAGGAGGTCAAGGCAAGGGAACAAAGAGGTTAGTTCATGTGAAAATTCTGTAATGCCATTTAAGTGAGAATTCTGTATTGCCATTTAATGAGAATACTATGGTGTTGATGCATTGGATGTTGTTGATGGTGGTGTTGATGATGACATTTATCATATGGTGGATATGGTGGTGGTGGTGGTGGTGGTGGTGGTGGTGGTGGTGGTGGTGGTGGTGGTGGTGGTGGTGGTGGTGGTGGTGGTGGTGGTGGTGGTGGTGGTGGTGGTGGTGGTGGTGGTGGTGGTGGTGGTGGTGGTGGTGGTGGTGGTGGTGGTGGTGGTGGTGGTGGTGGTGGTGGTGGTGGTGGTGGTGGTGGTGGTGGTGGTGGTGGTGGTGGTGGTGGTGGTGGTGGTGGTGGTGGTGGTGGTGGTGGTGGTGGTGGTGGTGGTGGTGGTGGTGGTGGTGGTGGTGGTGGTGGTGGTGGTGGTGGTGGTGGTGGTGGTGGTGGTGGTGGTGGTGGTGGTGGTGGTGGTGGTGGTGGTGGTGGTGGTGGTGGTGGTGGTGGTGGTGGTGGTGGTGGTGGTGGTGGTGGTGGTGGTGGTGGTGGTGGTGGTGGTGGTGGTGGTGGTGGTGGTGGTGGTGGTGGTGGTGGTGGTGGTGGTGGTGGTGGTGGTGGTGGTGGTGGTGGTGGTGGTGGTGGTGGTGGTGGTGGTGGTGGTGGTGGTGGTGGTGGTGGTGGTGGTGGTGGTGGTGGTGGTGGTGGTGGTGGTGGTGGTGGTGGTGGTGGTGGTGGTGGTGGTGGTGGTGGTGGTGGTGGTGGTGGTGGTGGTGGTGGTGGTGGTGGTGGTGGTGGTGGTGGTGGTGGTGGTGGTGGTGGTGGTGGTGGTGGTGGTGGTGGTGGTGGTGGTGGTGGTGGTGGTGGTGGTGGTGGTGGTGGTGGTGGTGGTGGTGGTGGTGGTGGTGGTGGTGGTGGTGGTGGTGGTGGTGGTGGTGGTGGTGGTGGTGGTGGTGGTGGTGGTGGTGGTGGTGGTGGTGGTGGTGGTGGTGGTGGTGGTGGTGGTGGTGGTGGTGGTGGTGGTGGTGGTGGTGGTGGTGGTGGTGGTGGTGGTGGTGGTGGTGGTGGTGGTGGTGGTGGTGGTGGTGGTGGTGGTGGTGGTGGTGGTGGTGGTGGTGGTGGTGGTGGTGGTGGTGGTGGTGGTGGTGGTGGTGGTGGTGGTGGTGGTGGTGGTGGTGGTGGTGGTGGTGGTGGTGGTGGTGGTGGTGGTGGTGGTGGTGGTGGTGGTGGTGGTGGTGGTGGTGGTGGTGGTGGTGGTGGTGGTGGTGGTGGTGGTGGTGGTGGTGGTGGTGGTGGTGGTGGTGGTGGTGGTGGTGGTGGTGGTGGTGGTGGTGGTGGTGGTGGTGGTGGTGGTGGTGGTGGTGGTGGTGGTGGTGGTGGTGGTGGTGGTGGTGGTGGTGGTGGTGGTGGTGGTGGTGGTGGTGGTGGTGGTGGTGGTGGTGGTGGTGGTGGTGGTGGTGGTGGTGGTGGTGGTGGTGGTGGTGGTGGTGGTGGTGGTGGTGGTGGTGGTGGTGGTGGTGGTGGTGGTGGTGGTGGTGGTGGTGGTGGTGGTGGTGGTGGTGGTGGTGGTGGTGGTGGTGGTGGTGGTGGTGGTGGTGGTGGTGGTGGTGGTGGTGGTGGTGGTGGTGGTGGTGGTGGTGGTGGTGGTGGTGGTGGTGGTGGTGGTGGTGGTGGTGGTGGTGGTGGTGGTGGTGGTGGTGGTGGTGGTGGTGGTGGTGGTGGTGGTGGTGGTGGTGGTGGTGGTGGTGGTGGTGGTGGTGGTGGTGGTGGTGGTGGTGGTGGTGGTGGTGGTGGTGGTGGTGGTGGTGGTGGTGGTGGTGGTGGTGGTGGTGGTGGTGGTGGTGGTGGTGGTGGTGGTGGTGGTGGTGGTGGTGGTGGTGGTGGTGGTGGTGGTGGTGGTGGTGGTGGTGGTGGTGGTGGTGGTGGTGGTGGTGGTGGTGGTGGTGGTGGTGGTGGTGGTGGTGGTGGTGGTGGTGGTGGTGGTGGTGGTGGTGGTGGTGGTGGTGGTGGTGGTGGTGGTGGTGGTGGTGGTGGTGGTGGTGGTGGTGGTGGTGGTGGTGGTGGTGGTGGTGGTGGTGGTGGTGGTGGTGGTGGTGGTGGTGGTGGTGGTGGTGGTGGTGGTGGTGGTGGTGGTGGTGGTGGTGGTGGTGGTGGTGGTGGTGGTGGTGGTGGTGGTGGTGGTGGTGGTGGTGGTGGTGGTGGTGGTGGTGGTGGTGGTGGTGGTGGTGGTGGTGGTGGTGGTGGTGGTGGTGGTGGTGGTGGTGGTGGTGGTGGTGGTGGTGGTGGTGGTGGTGGTGGTGGTGGTGGTGGTGGTGGTGGTGGTGGTGGTGGTGGTGGTGGTGGTGGTGGTGGTGGTGGTGGTGGTGGTGGTGGTGGTGGTGGTGGTGGTGGTGGTGGTGGTGGTGGTGGTGGTGGTGGTGGTGGTGGTGGTGGTGGTGGTGGTGGTGGTGGTGGTGGTGGTGGTGGTGGTGGTGGTGGTGGTGGTGGTGGTGGTGGTGGTGGTGGTGGTGGTGGTGGTGGTGGTGGTGGTGGTGGTGGTGGTGGTGGTGGTGGTGGTGGTGGTGGTGGTGGTGGTGGTGGTGGTGGTGGTGGTGGTGGTGGTGGTGGTGGTGGTGGTGGTGGTGGTGGTGGTGGTGGTGGTGGTGGTGGTGGTGGTGGTGGTGGTGGTGGTGGTGGTGGTGGTGGTGGTGGTGGTGGTGGTGGTGGTGGTGGTGGTGGTGGTGGTGGTGGTGGTGGTGGTGGTGGTGGTGGTGGTGGTGGTGGTGGTGGTGGTGGTGGTGGTGGTGGTGGTGGTGGTGGTGGTGGTGGTGGTGGTGGTGGTGGTGGTGGTGGTGGTGGTGGTGGTGGTGGTGGTGGTGGTGGTGGTGGTGGTGGTGGTGGTGGTGGTGGTGGTGGTGGTGGTGGTGGTGGTGGTGGTGGTGGTGGTGGTGGTGGTGGTGGTGGTGGTGGTGGTGGTGGTGGTGGTGGTGGTGGTGGTGGTGGTGGTGGTGGTGGTGGTGGTGGTGGTGGTGGTGGTGGTGGTGGTGGTGGTGGTGGTGGTGGTGGTGGTGGTGGTGGTGGTGGTGGTGGTGGTGGTGGTGGTGGTGGTGGTGGTGGTGGTGGTGGTGGTGGTGGTGGTGGTGGTGGTGGTGGTGGTGGTGGTGGTGGTGGTGGTGGTGGTGGTGGTGGATAAAGTCTGTCGCCATTGTCCATTATTCATCTATTTTATTTGATAATATTTGTCTCAGACATTTGATGAATGTGTCAGAAATAACCATGCTGACTGTCAGATTGAAAAACTCTGGCTGCAAATCCCATACTTCTGTGGCCACGCTCCACAGTGTTGGTGAGTTTGTTACTTCCTTACAGTAATCCAATGTAACTGTTATGAGTAGTGTTAAAGGGTCGCCAAACGAGACGCATGTTGATGCCAGCTTATGCAAGTTTTGTAGATACCTTTTTACGGTTCTGAGTCAGAATCCGATCCATGTATGGTCGGATGTCTTCCATGATCGTGATGTCAAAGTGTGCAAGTACTTTCACTTTACATTCCAAGTGGGTTCACACTCAACACTCAAGTGCACTTGAAATGTACTTCAAGCGTATTTCAAGTGATCCGAAAAGCGCTCCAAGAAAGAGCCTGAAGTCTGATTTCTCAAGAAGAAACTTTCGTTCAGGTTTTCGTCTTTCTTATCCTTTCATTTTCTCTTTTCACTCCTAATTTGCAGGATGCCTGGAAACAAATGGGCCTTGGATCAAGCCAAGAGGAACCTCGTAGAAAAATATCTTGTTGTCGGGGTCACCGAGGAGATGAAAGAATTTGTGACAATTCTGGAAGCCACGTTGCCAAGGTTTTTTAAGGGAGCATCTAAAATACTTAATACTGGTAAGAAGAGAACCCTGTTGCTCGAAGCATAATTCTGCTAGCCTGGTCTAAGGGCCCGCTCACACTTAGACAGCTAGAATGATCTCAGGTGGTTTGCATCGATTTGAAAACGCAACCAAATTGGATCGTTTTCAAAATGCTCCGGTTTCTGGTAAACGGCAAAACAAGATGTGAAACCGCTTCGTTTTCAAAGAAAACGCATCCGCAATCCTAAGTTGCTAAGTTGCTTCAAAACTGCTAAGGTCCCGCTCTCATTGTCGTGTTGCCTTGTTTTTGATCACAGTGTAAAACCTTTTTATTTCAGAGGGAAAATCTCATTTGCGCAAAACAGTGACAAAGAAGGAACTAGAGCCGTCGACCATCGAACACTTCCAAGAATCCAATATTTGGAAGATGGAAAACGATTTCTACGAATTTGCATATAAAATATTTCTCGACCTGAAGAAGAGGACATTAATTCAAAGGAATGGGGAACTTGTCCCCCTAAAGCAACAGTATTTTTACGAGAAAATTAGACCGAGAAATGAAATATAGACTGCGCCGTTAATATAGGTGATAAATCCATTTTGCACAGATTAAACAATAACTTGTTTTATAATGGCCAAAGCGTTCTACCCAGTAGCTTCACTTTTACCGTAATTCATAGCTCCTAAAGCCTGGATTCCATTAGATCGCTGTGGTCGCCGTGCTAGCGATTTCGCTCGCTATTCGGTTTTTATTTGAAAGATTACCGCGATCGCCCTGTGCAGGAGAAAGCCACTAATCTGATTCGCTGATTCACTGAAACAGACTCTCTCTTCGTACTTGATGGTGCCGATTGCGAAACCGATTACGAAAACTATTAATAAAAATATATACCTTTAAAGGCGTCTGTTCTGACTTAGTTTCTAGATCGTTCGTTAGACTCTGTGTGAGCTCGCAAAGTATCCTGGCTTATGAATCTACGTCCTACAGATGTAATGTCATTAGATTTCTCTGTCTTCAAACTTAACTCGTACATCGCGATCAGGAATGGTTACTCCGCGCATAGTGGGCTCCACTTCCTCCTCCTGGGGATAGTTGATCCAGAACTGCTGAACAAGCCTGGACAATAGCAGATGCATCTCCAGCTCGGCAATTCTTCGTCCAAGACACATGCGGGTTCCAAACCCGAAGGGTAGGGACGCAAAGGCTGACTTTACTCCTGCGGGTGTGTGACTGGCATCTCGGAGCCACCTCTCTGGTTTGAACGAACTGGCCTCTGGAAATACTTCTTCGCTCCGACCCATGTAGTAGAAAAGGAATTCAATCTGCGTTCCCGCTGGGATATTGTAGCCACGGACAACCATATCATCCTCGATGACTCGAGCAAAGCTGGACAGCAAAGGATACAAGCGAAGTGTCTCTCGGACACACGCCTTCAGATAAGGCATCTGGGCCAGGGAACGCATATCGGCCTGCCCTCCCGGCCCTGAGACGCGAGACGAGACTTCCTGGTAAAGTTTCTCTTGCTTGTCTGGGTTCTTGGCCAACAAGTATAAAACCCATTGCATCGTGTTGGACGTAGTGTCCACTCCAGCGAACAGGAGATCAATGATACTGGCCAGCAGGTCATCCTCCGTTAACTTTTCGCTGGCGAGAAGGAAGTCAAAAAAACTTGCTTTGGCGTCTTGGTCGTTTCTCTGCTGGTCTCTTTTTTCTTCTCTCTGAGCATCGTTCTTCTGCCTCAGCTCTTCAACCCTCCTGGCTGTAAACAGTTCAGCATACTTATACATCTTGTCGAAGGAGTCGCAGAATGTCTTGAACGATTTGGTCTCGTAGATTTTGTACAAACCAACAGGGAGTATAGAGGCGTTTACGAGGGTACTAAGAACGCGTCCGATGGAAGTGATGAATTCTTGTGCCTCTTCGTTCATCTCCTCTTCCAGACAACCGAACCTTCGGTCAAACAAAACATCAGCCACTGACTCAAACGACCACTTGAACAGCTCGTTATCCAGATGGGGAATTTCGTTTTCTTTGTCTGAACCAACAGGATGACGAATTTCACGCAGACGCGAAATGAAGTCGGTGACAATTTCGTTGAACTCGGGGACATAATCCTGGGTTTCTTTCGGGCGCAGCAAACGTTTGCTGATCACACTTCGATGCTTATACCATTCTCTACCATCGGCAAAGAAAACGCCGGGAATCTTTTCCCTGGATTCACGGTAAAAATTTAGAAGGGGTAAGTTGAATCTCTTCGGGTACTTCGCTTCATTTCTGAACACCTTACCAACATCTTCTGGATCCGTGATGGAAACGATGTCCGTGCCCGACATATGGTTGCGGTAAATCTTCCCATATTGGCTGACATATCGGCCTTGATAGTCCAAAACGCGCTTTCCGATTGGCTTTGCACCTGGTAAAAACCCTTCCAAAAGGAAAGGCCATATTGTTCCAAGGACTGGAAGTTTAGCCGGCCCGGGAATTGCGTCAAAAGGTTTGATTTCCTGCTTCACCGCCTCAATTGTTGTATTGCCCGTCCGCAGTGAGCAGAACGAGCAACAAAGAATTGTATTTTTGTTGATGTACGTCAATCGACGAGAGAACATGCTGATGGCTTGCATTCGAATTCCTGCTCCAACACACGCCATTTTGTCTTCTTTCTTCTCGTCTGGTCGGCACTAAGAGTTGTTAATGAAAAGCAAGGACTTAAGATTTTTGTTGGCTAATGACAGAGAAACAGTATCAAATGCAAATTATTAGTTCCACTGTACTTGGTGCGGGAAAGTCGAAGTATTAGAAGTGAAAGGCTTAAAACTTATAAAGCTATAGCTAAAACTTAAGCATGCTTAAAATCTTCAACCAATTCAGCTAATACTACAATAACCCGACGATCACACGAGACCAACAACACGGCCCAAGGGTAAAAGCTATGATTCTGTATAAGCTTACAATCACTTTGTCGTCTTTTAGTCTGAAATTGGGAGGTTTTTGTTCACAAAACGTTATCCGCGATTTAGAACAAGCTTTTTAGTTCTTGCGCGCGCCGCCCCGCCCGGCCAGGCTTCGAGTCTGCTCTCAACTGTGTGAATTTCTGTCAAGCATGCGCAAGATTACGTGACGCACTTGACATAGCGGACGCACAATAGAACAGTGCCGTAAATAATCAGCGATATGAGCTTTGTATGACATGTTTTTTTGTCTAATTACTGATCCATCAGATGTTATTTGATCACAATAATTTATGTTTGCATTGTTTGATTTGCGACAAAACAGGGCTCACTATTGGTCCCAGAATCCTTTACCTTCTACAACATGATGGACTCGTTAACCACCACACGAAACATCGCCCAACATTGTTTTATCCGATAATGTTGGATGATGTTGGACCCATTTGGACTCTTCTTACATTCGTTTATGCTTGCGACTCACCAAGATCCTGGATCAAGTTGTTTAATATTTGTATTTAGGAGAAGCGAAACATGGCTGCAGCGGTAACCGACTGAAACATAGATTCAAGTGTCACGCATGAAATGTCCGCGGCATTAAATACATTTAAACTCTTTCTTAAAACTGTACCTGCAGTAGAAGCACAGGGTGCCCCTCCGCTCAGCCGTTTGTGGTCGGTTTAAGCGCGGTATAAAAGCAGCACGAAGTACACAAGGTCGACCGCTGGCTGACAGCGGAAGATGGTGTCAAGTAGTTGACATAAGTTAATGGATAATAGAGCGGGGTACCGCTGACCACCTAGGGTACGAGGGGTGGTCCGCCCCTGCACTCTCAGTTTCGCGCCGAGCCGTACGCCCGTCCCGTTCATAGCTCTCGTAGTTTCGCCCCTCCCATCCACACCCATCTAGGCGGCAGCGTTTCTCATCGCATACACCTCTCAAGCTCGTTCCTCTCCTACTTCTCCCGACTATCCCACTCGGCTTTTCCACCATCTTGCCAACTCCCCCGTCCCCCTTTTTCCTCTCCACTGGCTCGTCGTCAGTGTGATACGTTACAAAGGCTATAGTTAGGAGGCGGTTTCCTAGCAACCGGCCAAGCACCTAAGCTCAGTCGGGTACCCGCCTTACCTACATACTGGGCCAGTCAAGTGGTGCCTCGCCCTTTGCATCCCAGGCCAAACCTCGACTCCGGAAGCGAATTAGACATTAACAAAACATTAGCAAAATCGTCCGCGTTCTCAGGCTCTGGGTGCGAAAGAGAGCCTGGGAACGACATCGCAGAGCGTTCGAATTTTTACTTCACGTGCAAGCACAGTTTTTCTTGTACACAAAGTATGTTATAGAAAGTGTATTGAACTAACTTACAGTTGAGTATTTAGACCTAACATTGAGTTTCTTGTCTAAGTCTTTAGGTTTTACGAGCGCCACACTGCCAACTTCAACTCTGACAATTTTTGTGCAATGACCGCTGACTAGAAAACAATGCACGGCTGAAAATATTGGAACGCGGTCATTCCCTGGGCCAGAACATGCACTAATGAGCCTCGATTTAATGCATTAAAGTTAAAACTCAACATGACGGAACCATGCAATTACATGGACGGCACGATGGAGGGATCATAAAAAAAACAGTAGTCAGAAGCTTGACATGTCCGCTAAATTAGACTCAAGTCAACTTTTAAATTGCTTCAGTAACGTACTTGTGACACAACTGCCCCGGGCTTGTGAAAACCACTTTAAAACCACTGAGTGAGAAACTTAACTAAATTACTGCTTACAAGAAATTTGTGTTAGAAAAATAATTTCATGATCAAGTATAAAGCTCTACTTTGCTTACTTAAAAAGGGTAAAAAACAACAGCTAAAAACAGTTTCAGCAGAGAAGCTGTGGTGTGGGAAATGGAGACTCAAAACTAGCGGCATCTTACTTTCAATCTATTTTGTTAAGAGCCACTCAACGCACCCCGCGAGGAGCCGGAGAGGTGCTTTTTCTTTGATGGGTCATAAGGAGAGGTTCTTCCCGAAAGGAGCCCTTTTTCAATCAGGGGCCTAATACTAATACTAATAATAGAACCGTCTGTGCTGACTTTCTAGATTACGGGAGAGCAAAGCATCATGGTCGATGAGCTTTGAAGAAATCCCCGAGACTGGGATGTCATTAGATTTCTCTGTCTTCAAACTTAACTCGTACATCGCGATCAGGAATGGTTACTCCGCGCATAGTGGGCTCCACCTCCTCCTCCTCCTGGGGATAGTTGATCCAGAACTGCTGAACAAGCCTGGACAGTAACAAATGCATCTCCAGCTCGGCAATTCTTCGTCCAAGACACATGCGGGTTCCAAACCCGAAGGGTAGGGACGCAAAGGCCGACTTTACTCCTGCGGGTGTGTGACTTGCATCTCGGAGCCACCTCTCTGGTTTGAACGAACTGGCCTCTGGAAATATTTCTTCGCTCCGACTCATGTAGTAGAAGAGAAATTCAACCTGCGTGCCCGCTGGAATTTTGTAGCCTTGCATAACCATATCATCCTCAAGAATTCGAGACAGACGTGACAGCACAGGATACAAGCGAAGTGTCTCCCGGACACACGCCTTCAGATAGGGCATCTGAGCCAGGGAACGCATATCAGCCTGCCTTCCCGGCCCCAAGACGGACGAAACTTCCTGGTAGAGTTTCTCTTGCTTGTCTGGGTTTTTGGCCAACAAGTATAGAACCCACTGCATCGTATTGGACGTAGTGTCCACTCCAGCGAACAGAAGATCAATGACACTGGCCAACAGGTCGTCCTCCGTTAACTTTTCGCTGGCAAGTAGAAACTCAAAAAAGCTTGCCTTGGTATCTTGATCGTTTGTCTGCTCTCCGTGCGTCTCGTTTCTCTGCCTCAGCTCTTCAACTCTCCTTGCAATAAACAGCTCAGCGTAATCATACATCTTGTCGAAGGAGTCGCGGAACGTCTTGAAGTTTTTTGTCTCGTAGATCTTGTAAAGACCAACCGGAAGTAAGGAGGCGCTTATTATACTGCTCAACATTTGTCCAATGGAGGTGATAAACCCCTGCGCCTCTTCGTTCATTTGTTTTCCCAAACAACCGAACCTTCGGTCAAACAAAACATCGGCCACTGACTCAAACGACCACTTGAACAGCTCGTTATCCAGATGGGGAACTTCGTTTTCTTTCCCTAAACCAACAGGATGGCGGATTTCACGCAAACGCGAAATGAAGTCGGTGGCTATTTGATTGAATTGAGGGGCGTAATCTTCGATTTCTTTAGGACGGAGGACTCGTTTGCTGATGACGCTTCGGTACTTGTACCATTCTTTATCGTCGGCAAAGAAAACGCCCGGTATCTTCTTGCGGGTTTCGCGATAGTAATCCAGGAGTGGAGCGTTGAATCTTTTTGGATACTTGCCATCGTTTCGAAAAACTTTCGCGGCATCCTCTGGATCCGCTGCAGCAATGATGGTCAGACCTGGCACTTGCACGCGATAAATCTTCCCGTATTTTTTGACATCTTGGGCTTGGACGTCTAGAAAACGCTTTCCGAGGGGCTTCGCACCTGGTAGAAGCCCTTCCAAAAGGAAAGACCATGTTGTTCCAATTAACGGGAGGCTAGCCGGCCCGGGAATGGCATCGAAAGGTTTAACATCCTTCTCAACCGCATGTACAGTTGTACTGACTGGCCGCATCGAGGACATCAAACGACAAAGGGATGGCATATTTGTTTAAGTACGTCAAACGACGAGATAACAAGCTGGTTTGCATTCGAATTCCTGCTCCAACGAAAGCCATTTTTTCTTTCTTCTTCTCAGCTGTCAACAAAAAGCAAAGGTTTAAATTTGGCTGATGACCGAAAAACAGTAACAGCAATGCAATCAATATTTCTAATCCCTATCACTCGTGACCATTTGTAATTCTAATTTTCCCAGTAATTCAAGACGCAAATGTACTAGTGATGTAGTGATGTCGTAAGAATTGATAGTTCAATTAACTTCCATCTGAGCAAGCTATCAAAAGCCAAGTTCTCCATATTGTTTGATATATCTTTGTTGACAAACTGAAACTATAAGTTCAGTTAAGAGTTTCGTCACTTCTGAGACCCCACGGTACCAAGACACATAAAAATGTCAGCGTTTGATGATGAGCACCAAAAGCGGTTCCAAAACCCGTGATTTTGACCCCTAAGAGATACAATGAACATACCTTTTCTCTATTATATGCCCCCGAGGTCTTGGTCTTAGCCGAACTCAATGGAAATTAGCTAAAACAATGGATTTTGCTGATTTGCATTGAGTCCGGCTCATCCGGCAGGCGGCCCAAGCTCAGTGTTTCGTAAGATTACTAGGAAATGTGAGGGGATTCTAATGATCTCCAAAATTATACGCTGGGGTCTAGTTCGTAAGACTATAAGGAAATGTATAGGGATTTTAACGATCTCCGAAATTATACCATTTGATAAAAAAATAATAATAAAAATAAATACATAAATACATAAATAAATACATAAATAAATAAA
This sequence comes from Plumapathes pennacea, assembly GCA_964036295.1. Taxonomy (NCBI): domain Eukaryota; kingdom Metazoa; phylum Cnidaria; class Anthozoa; order Antipatharia; family Myriopathidae; genus Plumapathes; species Plumapathes pennacea. The sequence continues at coordinate 13,114,009 of OZ038472.1, forward strand.
TACATAAATAACGGAATAAACGTATTCTACCTGTTAGTTTTCTGCTGTTTCCCTTGTGTTGATTTGAAGGGGAACACCACTGGAAGTATTGGCTTCAAATCAACACAAAGGACACAAGATACATGCAACAATTAACAGGTAGTACGTTTATTTCGATTTATTTTTTATCAAATCGAATGATTTCAAAGATCGTTAAAATCCCCACACATAATCTTACAAACTAAGCCCCAGACCTTGGGCCGCGCTGTGGCTCATATTAGGTAAGGCGTTTGACCTTGGCCTTAGTTGGTCTTCGTTTCATATAAAGCACCTCATTATTATTTGACAATTATTCGCCGAAGTGGAGGTGAATAGCGGTGGCTATTTACCAAGGAAAAAAAGCCGCCTCGGAAGCTCGGGTTCACACGAACTTTCGAGTTCTCTCAAAGTCCCTTTGTGTCTGCATCAGGAATTCAGGACATGTAAACAAAACACGGCGTGCGTTCTGTATTTCTTAAGTAATCACCTGGGCGCAAACAATTTGTGGCCGTTGAAAAGTCGTTTGATCACTTTTTTGCATGATGAAGTACAAGTTACTAGTAATCTAACAGTAATCGAACGTTTAAAAGACGGTTGAAAGTCGCAACAACTTTACTACTGTTATGCAATATCCGTTCGGGCATAACAACCTTGCCAAAACTTTGCCTGCATGTCGATCAGACTGGCTTAGGTTTGAGACACAACCGAGCTAAGTTTCTCGAAATATCAACAATGGCACAAGAAATCGAAAAAAAAAAGCTTGCCTATTAATGCGTGCATTAGTCACGGCCGGAAATATTCCTGGACTTCGTGTTTCACCGGCATTAAATGCTCAACCTATAATCTTAAGAGTTCACTACGAAGTTTATGAAACGTTTAACCTAATAGCCCGGCTGTCTCTGAAGTGTACCTTGCGTTGGGAAGCACAGCACTGCAGATCAAGCGGGTTGTGAGCGGTCGTCACTTCGTTCCGTCTCCAGTTATAAGATTTTGGTTGTTACTTCACGTAACCCTATTATAATGCATCATTATAATATATATCATAAATATGTATATGTACCTATGTATTTGTATGTATTTGTATGTATTCCCATGTATTCCTATGTATTTCCATGTATTCCTATGTATTCCTATGTATTCCTATGTATTCGCATGTATTCCTATGTATTCCCATGTATTCCTGTGTATTCCCCATGTATTCCTATGTATTCCCCTGTATTCCTGTGTATTCCCCTGTATTCCTACATATTCCCCTGTATTCCTGTGTATTCCCATGTATTCCTATGTATTCCCATGTATTCCTATGTATTCCTATGTATTCCTACGTATTCCCATGTATTCCTATGTATTCCCCTGTATTCCTATGTATTCCCCTGTATTCCTATGTATTCCCATGTATTCCTATGTATTCCTATGTATTCCCCTGTATTCCCGTGTATTCCTATGTATTCCTATGTATTCCTACGTATTCCCCTGTATTCCTGTGTATTCCCCTGTATTCCTATGTATTCCCATGTATTCCTATGTATTCCTACGTATTCCCATGTATTCCCATGTATTCCTATGTATTCCCCTGTATTCCTATGTATTCCCCTGTATTCCTATGTATTCCCATGTATTCCTATGTATTCCTATGTATTCCCCTGTATTCCCATGTATTTCTATGTATTCCTATGTATTCCTACGTATTCCCCTGTATTCCCATGTATTCCTATGTATACGGTATATGTACACAGTATGTGGCACAAAGTGATTAGATTGGGCACAAAAGCATGACTTGTAGAACAAAAGTTAATTTTAAACCCTGAAACTGGCTGTGTCTTAAAAAATAAACAGTTTAGGATTGCCATATACTGCAGCTTACAAACCACAAAAAGTCACATGATCTAACTTGCACATCCCATCTGGTAAAAGTAGCAAATTATGAGATAACAAGAGTGTATTGCTGCAGTACTTGACTCACTGAAGGAATTCTTTCTAGTGTTGAAAACATAACAGAAACATGACAGTCAAAAAGTGTGATTTAATTCTTGCAGTCTGAGGTTTAAGGTTTGTGGGCTGAGAAAAACAACAATCTTAAACTCTCTGATACGGGCATTCTGATAAATATAAGGGTGTTTCCCCTTGTACTTGAACATCAAGTGGTCCAATGAAAATTATTTTAGCTTTGCCAAAATGTGGCTTATGTACAACATTACTTTTAAAGTAACTTAATTACTCTTAATTAATCGTCCGCGTTCTCAGGCTCTGGGTGCGAAAGAGAGCCTGGGAACGACATCGCGGAGCGTTCGAATGTTTACCTCACGTGCAAGCACAGTTTTTCTTGTACACAAAGTATGTTATAGAAAGTGTATTGAACTAACTTACAGTTGAGTATTTAGACCTAACATTGAGTTTCTTGTCTAAGTCTTTAGGTTTTACGAGCGCCACACTGCCAACTTCAACTCTGACAATTTTTGTGCAATGACCGCTGACTAGAAAACAATGCACGGCTGAAAATATCGGAACGCGGTCATTCCCTGGGCCAGAACATGCACTAATGAGCCTCGATTTAATGCATTAAAGTTAAAACTCAACATGACGGAACCATGCAATTACATGAATGGCACGATGGAGGGATCATAAAAAAAAAAACAGTAGTCAGAAGCTTGACATGTCCGCTAAATTAGACACAAATCAACTTTTAAATTGCTTCAGTAACGTACTTGTGACACGACTGCCCTGGGCTTGTGAAAACCACTTTAAAACCACTGAGTGAGAAACTTAACTAAATTACCGCTTACAAGAAATTTGTGTTAGAAAAATTATTTCATGATCAAGTATAAAGCTCTACTTTGCTTACTTAAAAAGGGTAAAAAACAACAGCTAAAAACAGTTTCAGCAGAGAAGCTGTGGTGTGGGAAATGGAGACTCAAAACTAGCGGCATCTTACTTTCAATCTATTTTGTTAAGAGCCACTCAACGCACCCCGCGAGGAGTCGGAGAGGTGCTTTTTCTTTGATGGGTCATAAGGAGAGGTTCTTCCCGAAAGGAGCCCTTTTTCAATCAGGGGCCTAATACTAATACTAATAATAGAACCGTCTGTGCTGACTTTCTAGATTACGGGAGAGCAAAGCATCATGGTCGATGAGCTTTGAAGAAATCCCCGAGACTGGGATGTCATTAGATTTCTCTGTCTTCAAACTTAACTCGTACATCGCGATCAGGAATGGTTACTCCGCGCATAGTGGGCTCCACTTCCTCCTCCTGGGGATAGTTGATCCAGAACTGCTGAACAAGCTTGGACAATAACAGATGCATCTCCAGCTCGGCAATTCTTCGTCCAAGACACATGCGGGTTCCAAACCCGAAGGGTAGGGACGCAAAGGCTGACTTTACTCCTGCGGGTGTGTGACTTGCATCTCGGAGCCACCTCTCTGGTTTGAACGAACTGGCCTCTGGAAATATTTCTTCGCTCCGACTCATGTAGTAGAAGAGAAATTCAACCTGCGTGCCCGCTGGAATTTTGTAGCCTTGCATAACCATATCATCCTCAAGAATTCGAGACAGACGTGACAGCACAGGATACAAGCGAAGTGTCTCCCGGACACACGCCTTCAGATAGGGCATCTGAGCCAGGGAACGCATATCAGCCTGCCTTCCCGGCCCCAAGACGGACGAAACTTCCTGGTAGAGTTTCTCTTGCTTGTCTGGGTTTTTGGCCAACAAGTATAGAACCCACTGCATCGTATTGGACGTAGTGTCCACTCCAGCGAACAGGAGATCAATGATACTGGCCAACAGGTCGTCCTCCGTTAACTTTTCGCTGGCAAGTAGAAACTCAAAAAAGCTTGTCTTGGTATCTTGGTCGTTTGTCTGCTCTCCGTGCGTCTCGTTTCTCTGCCTCAGCTCTTCAACTCTCCTTGCAATAAACAGCTCAGCGTAATCATACATCTTGTCGAAGGAGTCGCGGAACGTCTTGAAGTTTTTTGTCTCGTAGATCTTGTAAAGACCTACCGGAAGTAAGGAGGCGCTTATTATACTGCCCAACATTTGTCCAATGGAGGTGATAAACCCCTGCGCCTCTTCGTTCATTTGTTTTCCCAAACAACCGAACCTTCGGTCAAACAAAACATCGGCCACTGACTCAAACGACCACTTGAACAGCTCGTTATCCAGATGGGGAACTTCGTTTTCTTTCCCTGAACCAACAGGATGGCGGATTTCACGCAGACGCGAAATGAAGTCGGTGGCTATTTGATTGAATTGAGGGGCGTAATCTTCGATTTCTTTAGGACGGAGGACTCGTTTGCTGATGACGCTTCGGTACTTGTACCATTCTTTATCGTCGGCAAAGAAAACGCCCGGTATCTTCTTGCGGGTTTCGCGGTAGTAATCCAGGAGTGGAGCGTTGAATCTTTTTGGATACTTGCCATCGTTTCGAAAAACTTTCGCGGCATCCTCTGGATCCGCTGCAGCAATAATGGTCAGACCTGGCACTTGCACGCGATAAATCTTCCCGTATTTTTTGACATCTTGGGCTTGGACGTCTAGAAAACGCTTTCCGAGGGGCTTCGCACCTGGTAGAAGCCCTTCCAAAAGGAAAGACCATGTTGTTCCAATTAACGGGAGGCTAGCCGGCCCGGGAATGGCATCGAAAGGTTTAACATCCTTCTCAACCGCCTGTACAGTTGTACTGACTGGCCGCATCGAGGACATCAAACGACAAGGGATGGCATATTTGTTTAAGTACGTCAAACGACGAGATAACAAGCTGGTTTGCATTCGAATTCCTGCTCCAACGAAAGCCATTTTGTCTTTCTTCTTCTCAGCTGTCAACAAAAAGCAAAGGTTTAAATTTGGCTGATGACCGAAGAACAGTAACAACAAATGCAATCAATATTTCTAATCTCTATCACTCGTGAGCATTTGTATTTCTAATTTTCCCAGTAATTCAAGACACAAATGTACTAGTGATGTAGTGATGTCGTAAGAATTGATAGTTCAATTAACTTCCATCTGAGCAAGCTATCAAAAGCCAAGGTCTCCATATTGTTTGATATATCTTTGTTGACAAACTGAAACTATAAGTTCAGTTAAGAGTTTCGTCACTTCTTCGAAAATGTAAAATTTGATACCCTGTTTAAGACAGAAGACCCCGAAAATGATACCCTATCGGGCGGAACATCCCTATATAGGAAATATATGGGAGTACCCCCCTCCCCCCCCCCCGGGCCTTAGTCTCACCCAAGACGCTCTAATCTCAGTACCAAACAATTTCAAATCCCTCATTATAGAATCCTGCATCTGCCCCGGCCAACGAGTTGGTTTTATTTACGCAACAAGGCGCTTCTCTCCATTAATAAAAGATGTTCCTAGGTTGTGCCCGTTTGACAGTAGTCCATAATTACACGGAGAACACGCAATAAATTGTGGAAAGACATACACCTATAACGGACATTCAAACCAAGGCTCCCTTATTTGCGGGAAAGAGTCCCAAATTAGACGAATTGGTAGAGTTTTGCTTAAATTTTAGCTGCAGTCTTGGACAAAATTGCTCTGGCGGAAAGTGGGCAATCAAAACACGTTTGCGTCTGCGTTGCCATGTATCTTTTATTCATTGTGAAAGGGGGGAGGGGGTGGTGCATGCTCTCCTAAATTATTTGTCATCCAGACATTTCCTGCTTTTTTATACAGGAAATGTTACATAAAAAAGGACGGGGATACTCGTTGGGAATTTTCGTTTTAACCTCTAAGAGGTACTAAAACGGGCGTGGCTCGAGCTTACTTTGACCCCTAAAAGGTACCAGTAAAAGCATACTAAGAATCTAAAGCTTTGGGAGTTTGCTGCTGAAAAGAAAAGCCCGTTTATCGTTTACAGTGCGGTGTCTTCGGGGCTGTGACCTATACAATAAAAGTTCATTTGACTGACATCCGACTCGGGTCGAGTGACTCCTGAACGGTACCAAGACACATAAAAATGTCAGTGTTTGATGATGAGCACCAAAAGTGGTTCCAAAACCCGTGATTTTGACCCCTAAAAGATACGACGAACATACCTTTTCTCTATTATATGCCCCCGAGGTCTTGGTCTTAGCCGAACTCAATGGAAAATTAGCTAAAACAATGGATTTTGCTAATTTGCATTGAGTCGGCTCATCCGGCAGGCGGCCCTTTTAGCTCAGTGTTTTGTAAGATTATAAGGACATGTGAGGGGATTTTAACGATCTCCGAAATCATACACTGGGGTCTAGCTAGTAAGATTATAAGGAATGTATGGGGATTTTAATGATCTCCAAAATTATACGCTGGGGTCTAGTTCGTAAGACTATAAGGAAATGTAGAGGGATTTTAACGATCTCCAAAATCACACGCTGGGGTCTTGTATGTAAGATTTTTAGGAAATGTATCGGGATTTTAACGATCTCCGAAATTATACCATTTGATAAATAAATAAATAAATAAATAAATAAATAAATAAATAAAATAAATATAAATAAATAAATAAATAAATAGATAAATAAATAAATAAATGAATAAATAAATAAATAAATAAATAAATAACGGAATAAACGTATTCTACCTGTTAGTTGTCTGCTGTGTCCCTTGTGTTGATTTGAAGGGGAACACCATTGGAAGTATTGGCTTCAAATCAACACAAAGGACACAAGATACATGCAACAATTAACAGGTAGAGTACGTTTATTTCGGTTTATTTTTCATCAAATCGAATGATTTCAAAGATCGTTAAAATCCTCACACATATACATAATCTTACAAACTAAGCCCCAGACCTTGGGCCGCGCTGTGGCTCATATTAGGTAAGGCGTTTGACCTTGGCCTTAGTTGGTCTTCTTTTCGTATAAAGCACCTCAGTATTATTTAACAATTATTCGCCGAAGTGGAGGTGAATAGCGGTGGCTATTTACCAAGCCGCCGAGCCGCCTCGGAAGCTCGGGTTCACACGAACTTTCGAGTTCTCTCAAAGTCCCTTTGTGTCTGCATCAGGAATTCAGGACATGAAACAAAACACGGCGTGTGTTCTGTATTTCTTAAATAATCACCTGGGCGCAAACAATTTGTGATCGTTGGAAAGTCGTTTAACCATAAACTTTTTTGCATGATGAAGTACAAATTACTAGTAATCTAACAGTAATCGAACGTTTAAAAGACGGTTGAAAGTCGCAACAACTTTACCACTGTTATGTAATATCCGTTCGGGCATAACAACCTTGCCAAAACTTTGCCTGCATGTCGATCAGACTGGCTTAGGTTTGAGACACAACCGAGCTAAGTTTCTCGAAATATCAACAATGGCACAAGAAATCGAAAAAAAAAAGCTTGCCTATTAATGCGTGCATTAGTCACGGCCGGAAATATTCCTGGACTTCGTGTTTCACCGGCATTAAATGCTCAACCTATAATCTTAAGAGTTCGCTACGAAGTATATGAAACGTTTAACCTAATATCCCGGCTGTCTCTGAAGTGTACCTTGCGTTGGGAAGCACAGCACTGCAGATCAAGCGGGTTGTGGGCGTTCGTTCCGTCTCCAGTTATAAGATTTTGGTTGTTACTTCACGTAACCCTATTATAATGTATCATTATAATATATATCATAAATATGTATATGTACCTATGTATATGTATGTATTTGTATGTGTTCCCATGTATTCCTATGTATTCCTATGTATTCTTATGTATTCCTATGTATTCCCCTGTATTCCCATGTATTCCTATGCATTCCTACGTATTCCCCTGTATTCCCCTGTATTCCCATGTATACAGTATATGTACACAGTATGTGGCACAAAGTGATTAGATTGGACACAAAAGCATGACTTGTAGAACAAAAGTTAATTTTAAACCCTGAAACTGGCTGTGTCTTAACAAATAAACAGTTTAGGATTGCTATATACTGCAGCCTACAAACCACAAAAAGTCACATGATCTAACTTGCACATCCCATCTGGTAAAGGTAGCAAATTATGAGATAACAAGAGTGTATTGCTGCAGTACTTAACTCACTGAAGGAATGCTTTCTACTGTTGAAAACATAACAGAAACATGACAGACAAAAAGTGTGATTTAATTCTTGCAATCTGAGGTTTGAGGTTTGTGGGCTGAGAAAAACAACAATCTTAAACTCTCTGATGCGGGCATTCTGATAAATATAAGGGTGTTTCCCTTTATACTTAAACATCAAGTGGTCCAATGAAAATTATTTTAGCTTTGCCAAAATGTGGCTTATGTACAACATTACTTTTAAAGTAACTTAATTACTCTTAATTAATCGTCCGCGTTCTCAGGCTCTGGGTGCGAAAGAGAGCCTGGGAATGACATCGCGGAGCGTTCGAATTTTTACCTCACGTGCAAGCACAGTTTTTCTTGTACACAAAGTATGTTATAGAAAGTGTATTGAACTAACTTACAGTTGAGTATTTAGACCTAACACTGAGTTTCTTGTCTAAGTCTTTAGGTTTTACGAGCGCCACACTGCCAACTTCAACTCTGACAATTTTTGTGCAATGACCTCTGACTAGAAAACAATGCACGGCTGAAAATATCGGAACGCGGTCATTCCCTGGGCCAGAACATGCACTAATGCGCCTCGATTTAATACATTAAAGTTAAAACTCAACATGACGGAACCATGCAATTACATGGATGGCACGATGGAGGGATCATAAAAAATACAGTAGTCAGAAGCTTGACATGTCCGCTAAATTAGACACAAATCAACTTTTAAATTGCTTCAGTAACGTACTTGTGACACGACTGCCCCGCCGGGCTTGTGAAAACCACTTTAAAACCACTGAGTAAGAAACTTAACTAAATTACCGCTTACAAGAAATTTGTGTTAGAAAAATAATTTCATGATCAAGTATAAAGCTCTACTTTGCTTACTTAAAAAGGGTAAAAAACAACAGCTAAAAACAGTTTCAGCAGAGAAGCTGTGGTGTGGGAAATGGAGACTCAAAACTAGCGGCATCTTACTTTCAATCTTTGTTAAGAGCCACTCAACGCACCCCGCGAGGAGCCGGAGAGGTGCTTTTTCTTTGATGGGTCATAAGGAGAGGTTCTTCCCGAAAGGAGCCCTTTTTCAATCAGGGGCCTAATACTAATACTAATAATAGAACCGTCTGTGCTGACTTTCTAGATTACGGGAGAGCAAAGCATCATGGTCGATGAGCTTTGAAGAAATCCTCAGAGACTGGGATGTCATTAGATTTCTCTGTCTTCAAACTTAACTCGTACATCGCGATCAGGAATGGTTACTCCGCGCATAGTGGGCTCCACTTCCTCCTCCTGGGGATAGTTGATCCAGAACTGCTGAACAAGCTTGGACAATAACAAATGCATCTCCAGCTCGGCAATTCTTCGTCCAAGACACATGCGGGTTCCAAACCCGAAGGGTAGGGACGCAAAGGCTGACTTTACTCCTGCGGGTGTGTGACTTGCATCTCGGAGCCACCTCTCTGGTTTGAACGAACTGGCCTCTGGAAATATTTCTTCGCTCCGACTCATGTAGTAGAAGAGAAATTCAACCTGCGTGCCCGCTGGAATTTTGTAGCCTTGCATAACCATATCATCCTCAAGAATTCGAGACAGACGTGAAAGCACAGGATACAAGCGAAGTGTCTCCCGGACACACGCCTTCAGATAGGGCATCTGAGCCAGGGAACGCATATCAGCCTGCCTTCCCGGCCCCAAGACAGACGAAACTTCCTGGTAGAGTTTCTCTTGCTTGTCTGGGTTTTTGGCCAACAAGTATAGAACCCACTGCATCGTATTGGACGTAGTATCCACTCCAGCGAACAGGAGATCAATGACACTGGCTAACAGGTCGTCCTCCGTTAACTTTTCGCTGGCAAGTAGAAACTCAAAAAAGCTTGCCTTGGTATCTTGGTCGTTTGTCTGCTCTCCGTGCGTCTCGTTTCTCTGCCTCAGCTCTTCAACTCTCCTTGCAATAAACAGCTCAGCGTAATCATACATCTTGTCGAAGGAGTCGCGGAACGTCTTGAAGTTTTTTGTCTCGTAGATCTTGTAAAGACCTACCGGAAGTAAGGAGGCGCTTATTATACTGTTCAACATTTGTCCAATGGAGGTGATAAACCCCTGCGCCTCTTCGTTCATTTGTTTTCCCAAACAACCGAACCTTCGGTCAAACAAAACATCGGCCACTGACTCAAACGACCACTTGAACAGCTCGTTATCCAGATGGGGAACTTCGTTTTCTTTCCCTGAACCAACAGGATGGCGGATTTCACGCAGACGCGAAATGAAGTCGGTGGCTATTTGATTGAATTGAGGGGCGTAATCTTCGATTTCTTTAGGACGGAGGACTCGTTTGCTGATGACGCTTCGGTACTTGTACCATTCTTTATCGTCGGCAAAGAAAACGCCCGGTATCTTCTTGCGGGTTTCGCGGTAGTAATCCAGGAGTGGAGCGTTGAATCTTTTTGGATACTTGCCATCGTTTCGAAAAACTTTCGCGGCATCCTCTGGATCAGCTGCAGCAATAATGGTCAGACCTGGCACTTGCACGCGATAAATCTTCCCGTATTTTTTGACATCTTGGGCTTGGACGTCTAGAAACCGCTTTCCGAGGGGCTTCGCACCTGGTAGAAGCCCTTCCAAAAGGAAAGACCATGTTGTTCCAATTAACGGGAGGCTAGCCGGCCCGGGAATGGCATCGAAAGGTTTAACATCCTTCTCAACCGCATGTACAGTTGTACTGACTGGCCGCATCGAGGACATCAAACGACAAGGGATGGCATATTTGTTTAAGTGCGTCAAACGACGAGATAACAAGCTGGTTTGCATTCGAATTCCTGCTCCAACGAAAGCCATTTTGTCTTTCTTCTTCTCAGCTGTCAACAAAAAGCAAAGGTTTAAATTTGGCTGATGACCGAAGAACAGTAAGAACAATGCAATCAATATTTCTAATCCCTATCACTCGTGACATTTGCAATTCTAATTTTCCCAATAATTCAAGACGCAAATGTACTAGTGATGTCGTAAGAATTGATAGTTCAATTAACTTCCATCTGAGCAAGCTATCAAAAGCCAAGTTCTCCATATTGTTTGATATATCTTTGTTGACAAACTGAAACTATAAGTTCAGTTAAGAGTTTCGTCACTTCTGACCCACCACCACCACCGGGCACCTCAGTCTCCTCCAAGACGCTCTAATCTCAGTACCCAACAATTTCAAATCCCTCATTATAGAATCCTGCATCTTCCCCGGCTAACGAGTTGGTTTTATTTACGCGACAAGGCGCTTCTCTCCATCAATTAAAAATGTCCCTAAGTTGTGCCCGCTTGACAGTAGTCCATATAATTACACGGAGAACACGCAATAAATTGTGGAAAGACATACACCTATAACGGACATTCAAACCAAGGCTCCCTTATTTGCGGGAAAGAGTCCCAAATTAGACGAATTGGTAGAGTTTTGCTTAAATTTTAGCTGCAGTCTTGGACAAAACTGCACTGGCGGAAAGTGGGCAATCAAAACACATTTGCGTCTGTGTTGCCATGTATCTATTATTCATTGTGAAAGGGGGAGGGGGTGGTGCATGATCCCCTGGAAAATTTCTCATCCAGATATTCCCTGCTTTTTTATACAGGAAATGTTACATAAAAAAGGACGGGGATACTCGTCGGGAATTTTCGTTTTAACCTCTAAGAGGTACTAAAACGGGCGTGGCTCGAGCTTACTTTGACCCCTAAAAGGTACCAGTGAAAGCATAATAAGAATCTAATGTTTTGGGAGTTTGCTGCTGAAAAGAAAAGCCCGTTTATCGTTTACAGTGCTGTGTCTTCGGGGCTGTGACCTATACAATAAAAGTTCATTTGACTGACACCCGACTCGGGTCGAGTGACTCCTAAACGGTACCAAGACACATAAAAATGTCAGCGTTTGATGATGAGCACCAAAAGCGGTTCCAAAACCCGTAATTTTGACCCCTAAGAGATACAACGAACATACTTTTTCTCTATTATATGCCCCCGAGGTCTTGGTCTTAGCCAAACTCAATGGAAATTAGCTAAAACAATGGATTTTGCTGATTTGCATTGAGTCCGGCTCATCCGGCAGGCGGCCCAAGCTCAGTGTTTCGTAAGATTATAAGGAAATGTGAGGGGATTTTAACGATCTCCGAAGTCATACGCTGGGGTCTAGCTAGTAAGATTATAAGGGATGTATGGGGATTTTAATGATCTCCAAAATTATACGCTGGGGTCTAGTTCGTAAGACTATAAGGAAATGTAGAGGGATTTTAACGATCTCCGAAATCACACGCTGGGGTCTTGTATGTAAGATTTTTAGGAAATGTATCGGGATTTTAACGATCTCCGAAATTATACCATTTGATAAAAAATATATATATAAATAAATAAATAAATAAATAAATAAATAAATAAATAAATAAATAAATAAATAAATAAAAATAAATAAATAAATAAATAAATAAATAAATAAATAAATAACGGAATAAACATATTCTACCTGTTAGTTGTCTGCTGTTTCCCTTGTGTTGATTTGAAGGGGAACACCAAATCAAATCAACACAAAGGACACAAGATACATGCAACAATTAACAGGTAGAGAACGTTTATTTCGATTTATTTTTTATCAAATCGAATGATTTCAAAGATCGTTAAAATCCCCACACATATACATAATCTTACAAACTAAGCCCCAGACCTTGGGCCGCGCTGTGGCTCATATTAGGTAAGGCGTTTGACCTTGGCCTTAGTTGGTCTTCGTTTCATATAAAGCACCTCAGTATTATTTAACAATTATTCGCCGAAGTGGAGGTGAATAGCGGTGGCTATTTACCAAGCCGCCGAGCCGCCTCGGAAGCTCGGGTTCACACGAACTTTCGAGTTCTCTCAAAGTCCCTTTGTGTCTGCATCAGGAATTCAGGACATGTAAACAAAACACGGCGTGCGTTCTGTATTTCTTAAATAATCACCTGGGCGCAAACAATTTGTGGCCGTTGAAAAGTCGTTTGATCACTTTTTTGCATGGTGAAGTACAAGTTACTAGTAATCTAACTGTAATCGAACGTTTAAAAGACGGTTGAAAGTCGCAACAACTTTACCACTGTTATGCAATATCCGTTCGGGCATAACAACCTTGCCAAAACTTTGCCTGCATGTCGATCAGACTGGCTTAGGTTTGAGACACAACCGAGCTAAGTTTCTCGAAATATCAACAATGGCACAAGAAATCGAAAAAAAAAAGCTTGCCTATTAATGCGTGCATTAGTCACGGCCGGAAATATTCCTGGACTTCGTGTTTCACCAGCATTAAATGCTCAACCTATAATCTTAAGAGTTCACTACGAAGTATATGAATTGTCTAACCTAATAGCCCGGCTGTCTCTGAAGTGTACCTTGCGTTGGGAAGCACAGCACTGCAGATCAAGCGGGTTGTGGGCGTTCGTTCCGTCTCCCGTTATAAGATTTTGGTTGTTACTTCACGTAACCCTATTATAATGTATCATTATAATATATATCATAAATATGTATATGTACCTATGTATTTGTATGTATTTGTATGTATTCCCATGTATTCCTATGTATTCCCATGTATTCCTATGTATTCCCCTGTATTCCTATGTATTCCCATGTATTCCTATGTATTCCCATGTATTCCTGTGTATTCCCCATGTATTCCTATGTATTCCCCTGTATTCCTGTGTATTCCCCTATATTCCTACATATTCCCCTGTATTCCTGTATATTCCTATGTATTCCTATGTATTCCCATGTATTCCTATGTATTCCTATGTATTCCTACGTATTCCCATGTATTCCCCTGTATTCCTATGTATTCCCCTGTATTCCTATGTATTCCCCTGTATTCCTATGTATTCCCATGTATTCCTATGTATTCCTATGTATTCCCCTGTATTCCCATGCATTCCTATGTATTCCTATGTATTCCTACGTATTCCCCTGTATTCCCATGTATTCCTATGTATACGGTATATGTACACAGTATGTGGCACAAAGTGATTAGATTGGGCACAAAAGCATGACTTGTAGAACAAAAGTTAATTTTAAACCCTGAAACTGGCTGTGTCTTAACAAATAAACAGTTTAGGATTGCCATATACTGCAGCCTACAAACCACAAAAAGTCAAATGATCTAACTTGCACATCCCATCTGGTAAAGGTAGCAAATTATGAGATAACAAGAGTGTATTGCTGCAGTACTTGACTCACTGAAGGAATGCTTTCTAGTGTTGAAAACATAACAGAAACATGACAGACAAAAAGTGTGATTTAATTCTTGCAGTCTGAGGTTTGAGGTTTGTGGGCTGAGAAAAACAACAATCTTAAACTCTCTGATGCGGGCATTCTGATAAATATAAGGGTGTTTCCCTTTATACTTGAACATCAAGTGGTCCAATGAAAATTATTTCAGCTTTCCCAAAATGTGACTTATGTACAGCATTACTTTTAAAGTAACTTAATTACTCTTAATTAATCGTCCGCGTTCTCAGGCTCTGGGTGCGAAAGAGAGCCTGGGAATGACATCGCGGAGCGTTCGAATTTTTACCTCACGTGCAAGCACAGTTTTTCTTGTACACAAAGTATGTTATAGAAAGTGTATTTAACTAACAACGTCTTCCAAAGAAGTTTGGGTTTTTCCAAAATAGGCTTTTTACGCAAAAAGTGACCTCTTTTCGCAGGGCATGAAATTAACAGTCAAATATCTGTTGTATTTTTCTGAAGATTTTAAAATGACCCTTCAAATAGCTTTATACCACTGACAAAAAAAACGGCACAGTGTAATATGAAGAAACAGGTTATGCCACAGAAATTGGCCGCAAAATTCTGCTGCCGCCGCAAGCCCCAGACAGAAATTCTGTGGCCTCACAATTCGCCGCAAGCCACAGAAATTCTGTGGCCTCACAATTCGTCGCAAACCACAGAAATTCTGTGGCCTCACAATTCGCCACAAGGGACAGAAATTCAGTGGCCTCAAAATTCGCCGCAGGCCACAGAAATTTTGTGGCCTCAAAATTCGCTGCAAGGGACAGAAATTCTGTGGCCTCAAAATTTGCCGCAAGGGACAGAAATTCTGTGGCCTCGAAATTCGCCGCAAGGGACAGAAATTCTGTGGCCTCGAAATTCGCCGCAAGGGACAGAAATTCCGTGGCCTCAAAATTCGCCGCAAGGGACAGAAATTCTGTGGCCTCGCAATTCGCAACAAGGGACAGAATTTCTGTGGCGCAAAGTTCTGATAAATAACAAATGATACTCAAACTAAATCCCAAACTCTAGCATGTATTCAAATCAATAATATTCATAATATTCTTTTGGTCAGGGTTCGTTCGTTATCATTTTCAAATTAAATTTCGAAATTTTCACTGTTCTGAAATTTACCTATTGGCTGAGAAATGAAGTTAGCCATGCATTATTTGAAAATTTTCAGTCAACTGTTACTTAGAAGTTCATGACTGCTGTCTAAATTCAAGGTCTTTCAAGCCATTATACACACTCAAGGACAAGATAAGCGGTCAATTTCATGAACCCTGTTGGTTATGACTGAGATTGGCTCTCTTCTTCCAATGTACTCTCAACTTGACCCACACTCTCTTCATCTACATCTGCATGCAGCTGTTCTGCAACTCTTCTAAGTATATGCGGCCTATCATCCTTCTTAGCTGTGCTGAGCCACACAGCATTCCTTCTTGCTTTAGAGCAGCAACCAGGCATCCTTCTCCCCACTTTCTATGTCTCCTTCTCTTGACATGTATTTGACCAACCAAGAGAAGGCTTCTTGTGACAGCTGACCTCTGACGAAATATATATTACAGTAAGGAGAACTTGGCTTTTAATAGATTGCTCAGATAGTAGCTGATTAAACTGTGAACTGTCACTACATCACTTATATATTTTCTTCTTAGAAGGTTGGGAGAATCTGCATCTTGATCTTGGGAGTGAAAGGGTTAAACAGAGAACTTGGTTTAATTTGCTGGCTCACATAAAATCTGGTAGAACTGGCCAGTATTGCCGGTTAATACTCGCTCGAGTATTGTCAACATTTGAGCCATTTTCTTCTAGATCTCAAGGAGAATCTACATAGTATGCAAATTGAATATACTAGATGAAAGATTGTCGAATATAAACACTGGTATTTTGTGAACTCGTGAGTGAGGGTGTTTGCCAACCTGATGATATTAATACAACACTCAGCACTGAAATTTCGGCGATTGGCTGAACTTGCTTGTCTAGCTTATGAGAAAAATGAAGACCCGGAGAGAAAATAATAAAACGGCAGCATACCTCTGCTTTCCTTCTCCTCTGTTTCCGTTCGACGACAAACCCTTGTCTCTGTCCTTGCTCACAAATGTGGATTAAACGAGGTGCGGTATAGATGTAAACGGTCACACAGATGTGTTGTAGTGCAGCTTTTCTTAGGCTACAATTACCCGGCATCACGTTAAAGCAGGTCAGGGGTAAAGTTGTGAATGAATTTGAAAAGAAAAGACGTTTACTTTGTGGGTAACTGGTTTGTAATAACTGTCACAAGATGCTGCGGCATTCTTTTAGTGCTAATACCTGCTGCGGCTTCCGGTGTTATTGTTTTTTGTTGATCTTTTTTTCTTTCTTTTTTTTTTTTTTTTTTATCTCTTTTCTTCTTCTCCAGCACTGAGGCAAGAAATCAAATATGATTTTTCTGCAGTGCAGAAATAATGCTGAAGACCTTTTTCTTTTTTATCCATTTCTTTGTTTGACTAAAACTGTCACAAGATCTTGCGGTATTCTTTTAAGCCAGCGGCTTCCGGCCCTTTTGTTCTTTTCTTTTTTCTTTCCTCAGACGCTCCAAGATTTGCAGCAGTAAAGATCATTTTTGGCCCATTGTTTTCACTCCTTTAATATTCGTTCATTTCGTTTTCTTGGAGACAACGCCTTATACCAAATTTTTGGGCAAAGGTTGACCCCACGCCGCCTCGATTAGCGGGCACTTCTGTCACTTTTGACCCCTCGCTGAGGCCGTCCGCTAATTTTAAAATAGTCAAACAAAGAAACAAAGGTCTTCAGAAGTATTTCTGCACTGCAGCAAAATCATATTTGATTTCTCGCCTCAGTGCTGGAGAAGAAGAAAAGAGAAAAAAAAAAAACAAAACAAAATAACAGATCAACAAAAAACAATAACACCGGAAGCCGCAGCAGGTATTAGCACTAAAAGAATACCGCAGCATCTTGTGACAGTTATTACAAACCAGTTACCCACAAAGTAAACGTCTTTTCTTTTCAAATTCATTCACAACTTTACCCCTGACCTGCTATAACGTGATGCTGGGTAATTGTAGCCTAAGAAAAGCTGCACTACAACACAT
The DNA here is from genome assembly GCA_964036295.1 of Plumapathes pennacea. Classification (NCBI taxonomy): domain Eukaryota; kingdom Metazoa; phylum Cnidaria; class Anthozoa; order Antipatharia; family Myriopathidae; genus Plumapathes; species Plumapathes pennacea. The sequence goes on from OZ038472.1 coordinate 13,131,372, forward strand.
CTGTGTGACCGTTTACATCTATACCGCACCTCGTTTAATCCGCATTTATGAGCAAGGACAGAGACAAAGGTTTGTCGTCGAACGGAAACATGTCAATTGCGACTGGTTTGTCGTCGAACGGAAACAGAGGAGAAGAAGGAAAGCAAAGGTATGCTGCCGTTTTATTATTTTCTCTCCAGGTCTTCATTTTTCTCATAAGCTAAACAAGCAAGTTCAGCCAATCGCCGAAATTTCAGTGCTGAGTGTTGTATTAATATCATCAGGTTGGCAAACACCGTCACTCACGAGTTCACAAAATACCAGTGTTTATATTCGACAATCTTTCATCTAGTAAATTCAATTTGCATACTATGTAGATTCTCCTTGAAATCTAGAAGAAAATGGCTCAAATGTTGACAATACTCGAGCGAGTATTAACCGGCAATACTGGCCAGTTCTACCAGATTTTATGTGAGCCAGCAAATTAAACCAAGTTCTCTGTTTAACCCTTTCACTCCCAAGCTCAAGATGCAGATTCTCCCAACCTTCTAAGAAGAAAATATATCAGTGATGTAGTGACAGTTCACAGTTTAATCAGCTACTATCTGAGCAATCTATTAAAAGCCAAGTTCTCCTTACTGTAATATATATTTCGTCAGAGGTCAGCTGTCACAAGAAGCCTTCTCTTGGTTGGTCAGCTGTCATGTCAAGAGAAGGAGACATAGAAAGTGGGGAGAAGGATGCCTGGTTGCTGCTCTAAAGCAAGAAGGAATGCTGTGTGGCTCAGCACAGCTAAGAAGGATGATAGGCCGCATATACTTAGAAGAGTTGCAGAACAGCTGCATGCAGATGTAGATGAAGAGAATGTGGGTCAAGTTGAGAGTGCATTGGAAGAAGAGAGTCAATCTCAGTCATAACCAACAGGGTTCATGAAATTGACCGCTTATCTTGCAAAGTCCTTGAGTATGTATAATGGCTTGAAAGCCCTTGAATTTAGGCAGCAGTCATGAACTTCTAAGTAACAGTTGGCTGAAAATTTTCAAATAATGCATGGCTAACTTCATTTCTCAGCCAATAGGTAAATTTCAGAACAGTGAAAATTTCGAAATTTAATTTGAAAATGATAACGAACGAACCCTGACCAAAAGAATATTATGAATATTATTGATTTGAATACATGCTAGAGTTTGGGATTTAGTTTGAGTATCATTTGTTATTTATCAGAACTTTGCGCCACAGAAATTCTGTCCCTTGTTGCGAATTGTGAGGCCACAGAATTTCTGTCCCTTGCGGCGAATTTTGAGGCCACGGAATTTCTGTCCCTTGCGGCGAATTTCGAGGCCACAGAATTTCTGTGGCTTGCGGCGAATTTCGAGGCCACAGAATTTCTGTCCCTTGCGGCGAATTGTGAGGCCACAGAATTTCTGTCCCTTGCGGCGAATTTCGAGGCCACAGAATTTCTGTCCCTTGCGGCGAATTTCGAGGCCACAGAATTTCTGTGGTTTGCGACGAATTTTGAGGCCACTGAATTTCTGTGGCTTGCGGCGAATTGTGAGGCCACTGAATTTCTGTGGTTTGCGGCGAATTGTGAGGCCACTGAATTTCTCTGGCTTGCGGCGAATTTTGAGGCCACTGAATTTCTGTGGCTTGCGGCGAATTGTGAGACCACAGAATTTCCGTGGCTTGCGGCGAATTGTGAGGCCACAGAATTTATGTGGCTTGGCTTGTGGCGAGCTTTGAGGCCACGTAGCAAAATGTAATTTTTGAATGAGTGTATTGATTTTGTGATGTTTGCATTAAACCTTTTCCTGAAGCCTTAAAATGTCACGCGTGTCTTGGGTTGTTTTAGAAGAATAAAGAGGGGATAAAGGAGATGTCAGCGAAACTTTGAACGTTTGAACGTTTTCAACAAACCTGAACTCAGTTTAGAATGATTTTGACAGAAAAAATATGTTCGTCCGTGAAAGTAGTTTGTTTGAACTTAGGAAATAATACATTGCTCGAACCTTCGGAGAAAAACGAGTGATAAGATACCTCAAGATTTTGAAGAAAATGTCATTCCTCAAAATGTTGCCTCACCATAGTTTTCAAAAATATATTGGAATCCGCTAATCTCTTAACGTTTTGGTGAGAAACAATTTGTTTGTCCGTTTGATTATATGGTTTTATTTGAAGATTTTTGTTTTGGCAACGAAAAGCAGTTGATTTTAGCAGAGTCGTGCTCAAAAATCTCCTAAAATCCATCGATATTTGCGGAAATAGCTATTTTGGAAAAACCCAAACTTCTTTGGAAGACGTTTAACTTACAGTTGAGTATTTAGCCCTAACATTGAGTTTCTTGTCTAAGTCTTTAGGTTTTACGAGCGCCACACTGCCAACTTCAACTCTGAAAAATTTTGTGCAATGACCTCTGACTAGAAAACAATGCACGGCTGAAAATATCGGAACGCGGTCATTCCCTGGGCCAGAACATGCACTAATGAGCCTCGATTTAATGCATTAAAGTTAAAACTCAACATGACGGAACCATACAATTACATGGATGGCACGATGGAGGGATCATAAAAAAACAGTAGTCAGAAGCTGGACATGTCCGCTAAATTAGACACAAATCAACTTTTAAATTGCTTCAGTAACGTACATGTGACATGACTGCCCTGGGCTTGTGAAAACCACTTTAAAACCACTGAGTGAGAAACTTAACTAAATTACCGCTTACAAGAAATTTGTGTTAGAAAAATAATTTCATGATCAAGTATAAAGCTCTACTTTGCTTACTTAAAAAGGGTAAAAAACAACAGCTAAAAACAGTTTCAGCAGAGAAGCTGTGGTGTGGGAAATGGAGACTCAAGACTAGCGGCATCTTACTTTCAAACTATTTTGTTAAGAGCCACTCAACGCACCCCGCGAGGAGCCGGAGAGGTGCTTTAATTTTCTTTGATGGGTCATAAGGAGAGGTTCTTCCCGAAAGGAGCCCTTTTTCAATCAGGGGCCTAATACTAATAATAATAATAGAACCGTCTGTGCTGACTTTCTAGATTACGGGAGAGCAAAGCATCATGGTCGATGAGCTTTGAAGAAATCCTCAGAGGCTGGGATGTCATTAGATTTCTCTGTCTTCAAACTTAACTCGTACATCGCGATCAGGAATGGTTACTCCGCGCATAGTGGGCTCCACTTCCTCCTCCTGGGGATAGTTGACCCAGAACTGCTGAACAAGCTTGGACAATAACAGATGCATCTCCAGCTCGGCAATTCTTCGTCCAAGACACATGCGGGTTCCAAACCCGAAGGGTAGGGACGCAAAGGCTGACTTTACTCCTGCGGGTGTGTGACTCTCATCTCGGAGCCACCTCTCTGGTTTGAACGAACTGGCCTCTGGAAATATTTCTTCGCTCCGACTCATGTAGTAGAAGAGAAATTCAACCTGCGTGCCCGCTGGGATAGTGTAGCCTTGCATAACCATATCATCCTCAAGAATTCGAGACAGACGTGACAGCACAGGATACAAGCGAAGTGTCTCCCGGACACACGCCTTCAGATAGGGCATCTGAGCCAGGGAACGCATATCAGCCTGCCTTCCCGGCCCCAAGACGGACGAAACTTCCTGGTAGAGTTTCTCTTGCTTGTCTGGGTTTTTGGCCAACAAGTATAGAACCCACTGCATCGTATTGGACGTAGTGTCCACTCCAGCAAACAGGAGATCAATGATACTGGCCAACAGGTCGTCCTCCGTTAACTTTTCGCTGGCAAGTAGAAACTCAAAAAAGCTTGCCTTGGTATCTTGATCGTTTCTCTGCTCTCCGTGCGTCTCGTTTCTCTGCCTCAGCTCTTCAACTCTCCTTGCAATAAACAGCTCAGCGTAATCATACATCTTGTCGAAGGAGTCGCGGAACGTCTTGAAGTTTTTTGTCTCGTAGATCTTGTAAAGACCAACCGGAAGTAAGGAGGCGCTTATTATACTGCTCAACATTTGTCCAATGGAGGTGATAAACCCCTGCGCCTCTTCGTTCATTTGTTTTCCCAAACAACCGAACCTTCGGTCAAACAAAACATCGGCCACTGACTCAAACGACCACTTGAACAGCTCGTTATCCAGATGGGGAACTTCGTTTTCTTTCCCTGAACCAATAGGATGGCGGATTTCACGCAGACGCGAAATGAAGTCGGTGGCAATTTTATTGAATTGAGGGGCGTAATCTTCGATTTCTTTAGGACGGAGGACTCGTTTGCTGATGACGCTTCGGTACTTGTACCATTCTTTATCGTCGGCAAAGAAAACGCCCGGTATCTTCTTGCGGGTTTCGCGGTAGTAATCCAGGAGTGGAGCGTTGAATCTTTTTGGATACTTGCCATCGTTTCGAAAAACTTTCGCGGCATCCTCTGGATCAGCTGCAGCAATAATGGTCAGACCTGGCACTTGCACGCGATAAATCTTCCCGTATTTTTTGACATCTTGGGCTTGGACGTCTAGAAAACGCTTTCCGAGGGGCTTCGCACCTGGTAGAAGCCCTTCCAAAAGGAAAGACCATGCTGTTCCAATTAACGGGAGGCTAGTCGGCCCGGGAATAGCATCGAAAGGTTTAACATCCTTCTCGACCGCCTGGACATTTGTACTGACTGGCGGCATCGAGGACATCAAACGACAAGGGATGGCATATTTGTTTAAGTACGTCAAACGACGAGATAACAAGCTGGTTTGCATTCGAATTCCTGCTCCAACGAAAGCCATTTTGTCTTTCTTCTTCTCAGCTGTCAACAAAAAGCAAAGGTTTAAATTTGGCTGATGGCCGAAGAACAGTAACAACAATGCAACCAATATTTCTAATCCCTATCACTCGTGACCATTTGTATTTCTAATTTTCCCAGTAATTCAAGACGCAAATGTACTAGTGATGTAGTGATGTCGTAAGAATTGATAGTTCAATTAACTTCCATCTGAGCAAGCTATCAAAAGCCAAGTTCTCCATATTGTTTGATATATCTTTGTTGACAAACTGAAACTATAAGTTCAGTTAAGAGTTTCGTCACTTCTGAGACCCCACGGTACCAAGACACATAAAAATGTCAGCGTTTGATGATGAGCACCAAAAGCGGTTCCAAAACCCGTGATTTTGACCCCTAAGAGATACAACGAACATACCTTTTCTCTATTATATGCCCCCGAGGTCTTGGTCTTAGCCAAACTCAATGGAAATTAGCTAAAACAATGGATTTTGCTGATTTGCCTTGAGTCCGGCTCATCCGGCAGACGGCCCAAGCTCAGTGTTTCGTAAGATTATAAGGAAATGTGAGGGGATTTTAACGATTTCCGAAATCATACGCTGGGGTCTAGCTAGTAAGATTATAAGGATTGTATGGGGATTTTAATGATCTCCAAAGTCACACGCTGGGGTCTTGTATGTAAGATTTTTAGGAAATGTATCGGGATTTTAACGATCCCCGAAATTATACGATTTGATAAATAAATAAATAAATAAATAAATAAATAAATAAATAAATAAATAAATAAATAAATAAATAAATAAGTAAATAAATAAATAAAAATAAATAAATAAAAAATAAAAAATATATAAATAAAAAAATAAAAAAATAAATAAACTGAATAAACGTATTCTACCTGTTAGTTGTCTGCTGTGTCCCTTGTGTTGATTTGAAGGGGAACACCACTGGAGGTATTGGCTTCAAATCAACACAAAGGACACAAGATACATGCAACAATTAACAGGTAGAGTACGTTTATTTCGATTTATTTTTTATCAAATCGAATGATTTCAAAGATCGTTAAAATCCCCACACATATACATAATCTTACAAACTAAGCCCCAGACCTTGGGCCGCGCTGTGGCTCATATTAGGTAAGGCGTTTGACCTTGGCCTTAGTTGGTCTTCGTTTCATATAAAGCACCTCAGTATTATTTAACAATTATTCGCCGAAGTGGAGGTGAATAGCGGTGGCTATTTACCAAGCCGCCGAGCCGCCTCGGAAGCTCGGGTTCACACGAACTTTCGAGTTCTCTCAAAGTCCCTTTGTGTCTGCATCAGGAATTCAGGACATGTAAACAAAACACGGCGTGCGTTCTGTATTTCTTAAATAATCACCTGGACGCAAACAAATTGTGGCCGTTGAAAAGTCGTTTGACCATAAACCTTTTTGCATGGTGAAGTACAAGTTACTAGTAATCTAACAGTAATCGAACGTTTAAAAGACGGTTGAAAGTCGCAACAACTTTACCACTGTTATGTAAGCCGTTCGGGCATAACAACCTTGCCAAAACTTTGCCTGCATGTCGATCAGACTGGCTTAGGTTTGAGACACAACCGAGCTAAGTTTCTCGAAATATCAACAATGGCACAAGAAATCGAAAAAAAAAAAGCTTGCCTATTAATGCGTGCATTAGTCATGGCCGGAAATATTCCTGGACTTCGTGTTTCACCGGCATTAAATGCTCAACCTATAATCTTAAGAGTTCACTACGAAGTATATGAAACGTTTAACCTAATAGCCCGGCTGTCTCTGAAGTGTACCTTGCGTTGGGAAGCACAGCACTGCAGATCAAGCGGGTTGTGGGCGTTCGTTCCGTCTCCAGTTATAAGATTTTGGTTGTTACTTCACGTAACCCTATTATAATGTATCATTATAATATATATCATAAATATGTATATGTACCTATGTATATGTATGTATTTGTATGTGTTCCCATGTATTCCTATGTATTCCTATGTATTCCTATGTATTCCTATGTATTCCCCTGTATTCCCATGTATTCCTATGTATTCCTATGTATTCCTACGTATTCCCCTGTATTCCCCTGTATTCCCATGTATACAGTATATGTACACAGTATGTGGCACAAAGTGAGTAGATTGGACACAAAGGCATGACTTGTAGAACAAAAGTTAATTTTAAACCCTGAAACTGGCTGTGTCTTAACAAATAAACAGTTTAGGATTGCCATATACTGCAGCCTACAAACCACAAAAAGTCACATGATCTAACTCGCACATCCCATCTGGTAAAGGTAGCAAATTATGAGATACTTGACTCACTGAAGGAATGCTTTCTGAAAAACAACAATCTTAAACTCTCTGATACGGGCATTCTGATAAATATTGGGGGTGTCTCCCTTTATACTTGAACATCAAGTGGTCCAATGAAAATTATTTCAGCTTTGCCAAAATGTGGCTTATGTACAACATTACTTTTAAAGTAACTTAATTACTCTGACTATCCTAAATAATGATTTGTATTATGTTATTCTATACTATTCTGTACTGTCTTGTTCAAGTTCAGAAAATGCACCACTGGCAGCAAGTACACAAAAACTATTTGTGTTTTCGCCTGTGTTTTTTCTTGCTTTTCTGCTCCCTAACTTCAACAGTGGTCCCCTGAAGTTCCTGTTCAGTTGACATAAAAGCAAAGTTAATGCACATTTCATTATCACAACAATAACAGCAACAGAAATAAGAAATATCTATATTTTTACAGCTAATAATCTTGTTAACTGTTTACAAAGGAAGGATGGCAATGTGACACCAACAATAAGTAAGACTGCAATATAATATATTGTGATTTAGTGGGTAATCTTTCACTTACTGGTCTCTTCTTTACCTCATCTGAGAGCTCAAAGTGCTTCATAAGGTCAGACACCTGCTCCTTGAGCTCCTGATTTTCCTGCACAAAAAGAGAGATGCAAGTCGCTAATGGTGCAACAGACAATATTGTTGATTACTGTTTGGACTTAATCTACAAATATTTAGCATACTTTTTGCTGCTCTGTGTTTTTCCTCTGCAAATCCTTGATATTTTCAAGTGAACCCTTGTACAACTGTAGAATTGAAAAAATAAAAATAAACAAGAATCTTAAGGTGGGCTATCAAAATCACTTTAAAAAATTACATATTCTAAAAGGTAACTCATCTTACCTGTCTCAAGTTTTCACATTCCTTTGCTTTTTCTTCTTTTGCACTAAGTACCTGTAAAAAATATGATTGTTGAATTTGACTGATTTACTGTTTACCTACAGTTTGACAAAAAAAAAAAAAAAAAGAAAAAAGGAAATGTATGTAGCATACCTGTGCATGTTTTTCTTTCCAGTGATCTTTTTCTTTGTTTGTTTCCTGCAGCTGCAACTTCAGTGTGGCCTCAGCATTTGCCAACTCTGTACATTGTCCTTTCAACAAACGAAGCTGCAGTGAGTGAAATAAAAAAATAAAAAAACAGGTCAATATTTTCCTCCTCATATACTACAGTATTTAGAGTGTTAACATTACTAATAAATAAATGTACCTGATCAACTTGTCTTCTGCAGTTCAGAAACCTTCAGTACATTTGCCTCGATTTGCTTTTAAACTTTATAACTGAAGGTCAGGATATCCAAACTGCAACAGCTCAGAGGCTTTAGGTTGGGACTGCACTAAATCGAACTATGTAACAGTTTTTCTGCAATTACACATACTGTCAGCAAGTGATATATAAGCCCTATGTTTGTGTACTCACTGTAGCATTTTCATCCTTCGATTTCTGGAGCTCTTTTTCATAGGAATCCAGCTGATCCCTCATTTGTTCATTTTCCTAAATGGGTAACAAAATCATCTTTCAGACCTCCTTCCATTTTAGCTTTTTTATAATTTCAAGCTCAAATTAAAGCTGAAGAGCACTTGGAAAATAAAAGGGCACTTGGAAAATGAGAGGGTGCAAGAAAAATGAGAGGGTATGTGCTGTGTCCTCTCATTTTGGCCTGGCTAGAATGCTTTAGATTTTTAGACAATGTTAAAGCCTCACCTCTTCATTTCTGTCATTGAATGGCAAATCTAGGGAAGTTTTGGATCAAAATAAATTAGTAGACATGTGAAATGAAAAGTGCATATTAACAAATATTTTTGTGATTGACTTTGCTGTAACAAACTATGTACAGAATAATATCATAGTGCTGAAGTGTATAAATTAGGATAATATTGTGACAGATAGCTTCTTATGCACAGATCTCACAAACTTGTAATCGTTTTACTAATATAACCCTTGTAACTTACCGTGTAATCAATAACAACTTTATTGACGGCCTTACCTGAGGCAAAATAGACAGATCCATATTCCTCATTTTCAGACAGAGTGCTCCCTAAAACAAAATAATAATCCAAGGGATCAGAAGCAAAACTTTCTTTTAATACAGTGGTAGTCAGCTGCATATTTAGGAGTTCAGCCTGGAGAAAATAGAAGATAATCTCTTGCGCAGGCTTCGAGCTGGTCATTTTCCTAGTAACTACTCATGAATATGGGGCAGATTAGGATAACTAGGCCCTGTAGTCAGTGAGATACAAGGTACATGGTTAACAGCTGTGAAGCACTTTATGTGCATGTGACACAATTTTTTCATCATACAGTACATAGTAGTTGAGATCATACAAATCCCTCATGCTATTAAATAGAGCCAAGCTACAGAGAGTGTAGTTTGTAGTTTTGATCTTTCAGCTACAGAGAATATTATTATGCAATGTTTACTTTAAGCATAAGAAAATGATTCAAGTCATAATAATGATCCATTTTTGTACCCTTATGCAAAACGTTTTGTGCTTTACCTTCAGAAATGGCACAAAAATGATGATTGTCAGTTGGAGACTTCTTGGGCTGTAAATTATGTCCTGCAAAAGAATTTAAATAAAACAACAAAATGAAATTAGTGGAATCATTGCAGGTAACTAAGCATGTATTACAGTATAACTCAAGATTAGTATGCATGCATATATACTGTACGCATGACATCAAACTTGACATCTTTTTTATATTTTGTTGTGAAGTTATTGCTTGTTACATGTTGTCATTGATATTGCATTTTTGAAAACCCAAGTAAGCATATGGGGGGGAGGGGAGGGGGGTGATATGTTAATATTGTTAATTTCACTAAGAATCCAATTTTGCAGCATAATACTGTTGTTTGTGCTTTGCAACAGACGTTTCATCAATTTTCACATAAAAGATCTCACCCAATGACAGACTGACAAACCCAAAAACAACATGGTGGTCTTTTAGTACCCTCAAAGGTCTCAGGTTAGCTCAAGCCATGCTAATGTATGTAATATTGGTATGATGTTCAAACACTATACCTGCCTGCAGAAAATAGGAATCTTTAGCTACTAACCTGATTGACTGTTAACAGTTTGGTTCTTTTTCTTCTCGTGCCCAAGACTATCTCCCTTGGCCCAACTCTCCAAACTCTGCATAAGGCGAAACATTTCCTGTTTTTCAACAGATCCCATTCGATGATCATACAGATGACGATCATCATTAGAACGGTGAAGAAGCTCGCGCACCACACTGCGAATCTGATACGGGATTCGCTTGCTCTCTGCAGAAAACGCCGGACAATTGAGAAGCACACAGAGGAGGCCAGAAAGCTCGGTTTCCTCAGCAGAATTGGAGCGGTTACGTCCCGTCGATGGGGACATGTACAACTTCGCTATTTGCCAGTATCCACCTTCCCCAGAGAGGTTCCTCCAAGCTAATTCAAACTTTGTTCCCTGCCGTCGAATCAGCTCCTGTTCCCAGCAGTTACGACAGGCGTCATCCAATTTGCCTGGACTACAGCAGCCCTCCGTTTTGAGTGTTTGGCAGAGATTTTGGAACCATTCCTTCATTCCATCTTCTACTACTGGGAAGACAGCTTTGGCTAAACGAACTAGTTCGTCCATAAATTCGTGCCAGTTCGCTTCTTCTTCTGTCCATTTTGCCACAATAAACCTCATTGCAAAAGGCAAAGGGTGCACGTAAATATATGAAATTGACATGATATAAACAAGGAAAGTAGAACTGTATAGATCCACGCGTAAGAGTGCGTTCGATTGAGTCTATTCCGGAACAGGAATAGCTAAAGTGACCCAAAGTTTTGCTTGTTCTGGGGGAGATTTTGTTCGAAATTGTTTTAAAACCCTCCGTGCTTACATTTTAAACAGCTCCTGATAATCCCAACCTTAATCAGCTCCAAATTAAACAATGTTACTGATCAACAGCGCTATTCCTAATCCGGAATAGACCCAATCGAACGCGCCCTAAATCTCCCCAAGAAACCTATGCGACCAAGCCTGCCTGTCGAAGCTAACCTCGTTCCCAGGGCCATCCGCGGCAGAAGCTCAAAGCCGAACAAAGCATGTGTCAAACATTCTGTACAACACATTTCTTTTGTTCTCGGATTTTATGAGCGATGTTTAATTCGTTCGGACAGCACTGTACAACATTGTTTGATTTGCGACGACACGCGGCTCACTATTGGTCCAGGATCCTTATCTTCTACAACATGATGGACTCGTTTAAATAGCCACCACATAAAACATCGCCCAACATTGTTTTATCCGACATTGGCCGTTTGGTCGGGCCTTAAAGACTCTTACATTCGCTTATGCTTGCAAATCACCAAGCCAATACAGGATCAAGTTGTTTAATTTGAATAAGGAGAAGCATGGTTGCCGGGGTGACCGACTAAAACATGGATTCAACCGCTTTTCAAGTGTCACGCATGAAATGTCTGCAGCATTGAATATACTTAAACTCTTTCCTAAACTGTACCTGCAGTAGAAGCACAGGGCGTCCTCCGCTGAGTCGTTTGTGGTCGGTTTAAGCGAGGTATAAAAGCACGAAGTGTAACTACTTGATTGTAGGCTGCCAGAATTCACCGGAAGCAAAATATTCCTCGTTCTCAGGTTCTGGGTGGGGACTAGAACCTGGGACCCAAGCGATGAGGTCTGGGGCGAGTGCTTGATGTTATAACTGAGTTAGAGTGGGAATGTTTATGACACGATTAATGCATTAGATATTGAAATAAAATGAACGAAACTTACCTGTTGTGTTTATCTGCGCTTCAAGTGCCTATGTTCAAAATTTTAGGCGATTTCGGCGATTTTTGGTTCCGCGACCTCATTGGCATTATACTAGTATGACCAACGCAAACTTACGATGCGTAAGTCATACTTACGAACATTTCTGTTCGCACGCGAGTTTGGTAAATGCGGTCCGTAAGAAAAGCTGGACTAAGAAGAATCCTTTTTTGACGTTTTATAGGGGTTCTAAAACTCGTGTCTCGGTTGAGGTCTTCGCAAATATCACGTGACACCACGCGGTTACGTGCAGTTTTTGTCAAGTTTTTCTATTTCTATTTCTAGGTGAATAAGAAAGGGTCAATACTCACAGAGTCACGCCTAATAGTGCTATTCATAAAAGTTCAAAATAATGTACTATTATTAATACTAATACTAATACTAAAATAGAGCCGTCTATGCTGACTTTCTGCATTACGGGCGCGCAAAGCATCATGCTTGATGAGGAAATCCTCAGAGAATGAGATGTCATTAGATTTCTCTGTCTTCAAACTTAACTCGTACATCGCGATCAGGAATGGTTACTCCGCGCGTAGTGGGCTCCACTTCCTCGTCCTTGGGATAGTTGATCCAGAACTGCTGAACAAGCCTGGACAGTAACAAATGCATCTCCAGCTCGGCAATTCTTCGTCCAAGACACATGCGGGTTCCAAACCCGAAGGGTAGGGACGCAAAGGCTGACTTTACTCCTGCGGGTGTGTGACTCTCATCTCGGAGCCACCTCTCTGGTTTGAACGAACCGGCCTCTGGAAATATTTCTTCGCTCCGACTCATGTAGTAGAAGAGAAATTCAACCTGCGCGCCCGCTGGGATAGTGTAGCCTTGGAGGACTGTATCATCCTCAAGAATTCGAGGCAAGCTTGAGAGCACAGGATACAAGCGAAGTGTCTCTCGGACACACGCCTTTAGATAAGGCATCTGAGCCAGGGAACGCATATCAGCTTGCTCTCCCGGCCCCAAGACGGATGAAACTTCCTGGTAGAGTTTCTCTTGCTTGTCTGGGTTCTTGGCCAACAAGTATAAAACCCACTGCATCGTATTGGACGTAGTGTCCACTCCAGCGAACAGGAGATCAATGATACTGGCTAACAGGTCGTCCTCCGTTAACTTTTCGCTGGCGAGAAGGAAGTCAAAAAAACTTGCTTTGGCGTCTTGGTCGTTTCTCTGCTGGTCTCTTTTTTCTTCTCTCTGAGCATCGTTCTTCTGCCTAAGCTCTTCAACCCTCCTGGCTGTAAACAGTTCAGCATACTTATACATCTTGTCGAAAGAGTCGCAGAATGTCTTGAAAGATTTGGTCTCGTAGATTTTGTAAAAACCAACAGGAAGTAAAGAGGCGTTTACGAGGGTGCTAAGAACTCGTCCGATGGAAGTGATGAATTCTTGTGCCTCTTCGTTCATCTCCTCTTCCAGACAACCGAACCTTCGGCCAAACAAAACATCAGCCACTGACTCAAACGACCACTTGAACAGCTCGTTATCCAGATGGAGAACTTCGTTTTCTTTGTCTGAACCAACAGGAAGGCGGATTTCTCGCAAACGCGAAATGAAGTCGGTGACAATTTCGTTGAACTCTGGGGCGTAATCTTCGATTTCTTTCGGACGAAGGATTCGCTTGCTAATCACACTCCGGTGCTTATACCATTCTTTACCATCGGCAAAGAAAACTCCAGGAATCTTTTTACGGGTTTTACGGTAAAAATCTAGAAGTGGAGAGTTGAATCTTTTTGGATACTTTCCATCGTTTCGGAAAACTGTAGCGGCATCCTCTGGATCTGCTGCAGCAATAATGGTCAGACCTGGAAATTGCACGCGATAAATCTTCCCGTATTTGTTGACATCTCGGGCTTGGGCATCTAGAAAGCGCTTTCCGAGGGGCTTCGCGCCTGGTAGAAGCCCTTCCAAAAGGAAAGACCATGTTGTTCCAATTAACGGGAGGCTAGTCGGCCCGGGAATGGCATCGAAAGGTTTAACATCCTTCTTGACCGCCTGGACATTTGTACTGACTGGCGGCATCGAGGACATCAAACGACCAGAAATGGCATATTTGTTGAAGTACGTCAAACGACGAGAGAACATGCTGGTTTGCATTCGAATTCCTGCTCTAACACACGCCATTTTGTCTTTCTTTTTTAAGCTGTCAACAAAAAGCAAAGGTTTAAATTGGCTGCTGACCAAAGAGCGGTAATGAAACTGATATAATGAATACTAAATTCTTATGTAGTGAGAATGAGTCATTCAGGCATAGCTAAATTACTTAACCCTTTTCACTCCCAAGTTCAAAATGCAGATTCTCCCAACCTTTTAAGAGGAAATTGCATAAGTGATGTAGTTAGAATATTGAGTTTAATCATCTGAGCAAGTATCAAAAGCCAAGTCTCCTAACTGTATGATATATTTGTGCTGCCAAAACTGAAGGAGAAAATTGAACTTGATCACTCTTGGGAGTGAAAGGGTTAAAGTCGTCTGCACTGTTCACTGTTCTTCCCACGCCCATTTTCAAAAGAAGGCACAGTTGCCAACATCAGAGAAAATAGGGTTCCGAGGGCCGGAGGCGTGGTGAATCTTGGGTTTGGCGGCATGATCCCCGGAAAATTTTTTGAGATTTGGCCCTCTATAATATAATTTCCTGTACCCAAACCCGGCACCCAGCATGCAATGCAGGCCGTACTCCTTCTTTTCGGGAGTAGGACTGGGACGAGGCATAAACTGCGGAGGGAGAGGGGGCTGAGTGGCCTTGCTCGAACAAAATAATAAAGCAGGAGAGCAGAACAATTCGCCTGTTGTATTTGATACTTGCGAGCTCCCTTTTCTTAGTTGTTTGGCCATGAAAAACTTACTTATACCTAGAAGCAGTTTAATATGAACAGACGGTTGGAAGCGACAGCAAACCCGGAACAAACACAACGGATATAAAACACCCACCACGCAGCGATCAAGTGTGTGTACATCTTCCTTGCCAAACTTCCCCTGAACGTCGATCAGACTGGCACAGGTTTGAGACAAAATCATACTTAGCTTCTCGAAGTGTCAACGATGGCAAAGAAATCGGCAGAAACTTGCCTCAGTCACGGTCGGAAAGCTACGGCCTCCTCCCTGGACGTGGTTTCGCCGATAGTATGTTCAAGTTGAAATCTAAAGAGTTCACTACGGAATATCTAAACCCTTTAACCTACTATTAACCTGGCGTTTTTTTAACTATACCTGCGTTGGGAAGCACAGCACTGCGGATCAAGCGAGCCTACATCCCACCTCCAGTAAGATTTTTGAAAGAGACCGCTGAAATGAACGGAGGCTCGGCGAGACTTTTTCATTTTAATATTCCCAGGCTCCAGGCTTGAGTGTCGGGAGCGCGCGGACTGGACCCAGATGTTTTGAGATTGTTGGCTCCACAAAACTGCCGAGATTTGTTTGATTTGTCCCAATATTGTATTAGCCAAGGTGTCAGGACAGAGGCTGTTGGAAAATCTTGTGAAGTGGAGATTTCAGCCCAAGATCTGGGCCTCACATGGTCTAGGAGCTTGGCTCAGGGCTAAGCATTTTACCAATGAAAGTAAACTTTTCAAGAGATAGCTACTTTATGGCATACAAGTTATTATTTGATGGAAAAAACATCTAATTTAGTGGGAGATTGACATGATTTGATGGGAGATGAGATGCAGTGTGTGGGAAATCGGGAGATGGGGAGACTCCTGCGCATTGAGTGGGAGAGTTGGTAGGTCTTGTAGGGACATCAACAGTCATCAACAGTAATAGTCATTGAGCTGATCTTTTTTCTATTATTATGATTATCATAAATATTATACTCTTTCCAACTTCTCAAACATGAATCCAGGTTTGCAATCAATAAATTATATATAAATTTTATACATGTAGTCCTTTATACATATTTCAGATATACCTGAAATATCAAATACAGTCAACTCTCTCTAAGCGGACACCTCTCTAAGGCAGACAGCATGCAGATTTAGTCCTTGCCGATTTTCACTTGTTTCTCTGTGACTGAACTCTCTCTAAGGCGGACACTTCCTAAGGTGGACACTAAATCTAGTCCCGAAAGTGTCCGCCTTAGAGAGAGTTGACTGCAGCAGGAAATTTCAAAGCTGATTTTCACTTGCAACTTAGGCACATTTTATTATATTTCCTCTTCCCTTGAACAAGTTTTCTGTCTTACGATTCTGGCTTATGCCTGCACTTTTGTTGGTATTCACAAAATTGTTATGCCCATTCACTACATTACGTCCTGCATCATTCATGGGGAAAATCTATGCTTTTGCAACAATTGCACTTACTACTTCAGCAAGGTTGCCACCCATCGACCAAACATCAGTCCCAAAACTTGACAGAGTAAATTAAACACTACTGCAATAAACACGCTTCCCCAAACTGGCACAGATATGTACAAATACCCAAGTGCGGCACCAACAGCTCCACCTACAAAACCCAGAACTGTCTGCGACAGCCTCTTTGCTTTGATTCGCTCAGCGTCCACTGCAGTCACATGACCTTGTAATTTGGCCTTATTGATGGTTAATACTTGAATTGCAATCCAGATCAAATCCTGGATTAACCCAAATGTTAGACCAACAATGTGAGCGATAAGAAATATAGAGGTATGTGCGACAAATCCTGTAGCAGTTGCAGCCACAAAAATTGCACCGCCAAATATACCCTGGATCAACCCAAGCAATAAACGACCCATAGTCCACATGACGTCATACACTTGGTAACTTTCTCCTTTGCCTGTTTTACACTCGCGACAAAAATGTTCGCAGTTACTCGTTAAAGCGTTGTAGTTCCTCTCACCCATTCGTCTCCGTGCCCGACGGATCGCTTCGTCGCGAGAGAAAACGATTTCTCCATCCGTACTGTCACATATTTCGTACTCAACACGGTAAACAACTTGATCAGATGACAGAAAGAATTTCTCTCGTGAAACCTCGGCTTTGATTGTCACATCGCTTGCTCCCAAGGACCTCATGCCCGTTTCTTGATCGCCTGTCTTGTGGATTATCCAGGCAAAGTTGCGTCGTACTTTTTCGACCAGAAAATGATGCCAGTATCCAAGAGGACTTTCCTCCATCACATGGTCACCTTTTCTAAGTTGATCAATCGAATTAATCTTTGTCCTGGGCGAAATTTTGCCAAACGGAACAGCCGTGATGGGAGTCTGAGGAAGGACTTTCTGCTCGCGAACTACGGCTTCAAGCATACTTGCGTAATGCTTCGCTTCAAGAAGACATTTGTACATCACGTACGCTAAATATACGTACTATTCAACGTGACACAGCACAAAATTTAGCGAGCAGATACCCAAATGCGACAACACCAGAGCCCAAGAAAGCTTTTTCTTGTTTGCCACGTTTTCTAAAATAATCCCACACATTTTCTGACACATTTGTGTTGACAATAACGTCACTATACACCCACTTGAAACGTGTCCTCACGTCATCGGACTTTGATCCCTTCAATTTCTCGAAGAGGTAAACTTTCCTAAACCAATCATATTGTCATTTACAACAATAGTCACTAACCAATCACAGTTTGGTTTACATCAACACGCAATTACCCGGAAGTCACGTTATGGAACGTGAGTACAGAGCGTTGAAGGGCATTTATGCGGCCAAAGATGGCCCCAGAACTGCGCTCCTCATCTTAAACTGGCCGCTGCATGGTATGTCAGACAAGCTGAACACTCTATGGTCCAAAGCTTGCGTAAAGATATGCGTGGATGGTGGTGCGAACCACCTATTCGATGCGACCAAGAAACTCGATGCCGTTGATGATTTTACACCAGATATAGTCTCAGGCGACTTTGATTCAGTGCGAGAGGACGTTCTTCAATACTACAGGGATCGTGGTAGCGAGATCGTGAGCACGCCAGATCAAGACGAAACGGATTTTACGAAAGCTGTCATGCATTTGATGTCACGTGGTCAGGAGTTGAATTTCAGTTTTGAGGAAATCGTTGTTCTTTGTGGATTTGGCTCAAGACTGGACCATCTGTTTGCGAATGTGAATACGTTGTTCAAGGTTTCTAAAGTCACGAGTAAGCCTGTTTATCTCTTGTCGGAAGACTCGTTATCGATCCTGCTACAACCAGGTGAGACTTTAGCAGCACATGGGGGAGGGGTGGGGCAAATTCGGGGGAGGGGAAGGGTGCGATGTCCAATTTCACTCAAAGCCGTGGAACTCCAAATCCTGAACTGTCAAATTAAACCAACAATTTTGTTTTATCGCACTGTAGGGCACCACACAATCCATGTGGACTCTGGATTGGAGTCTGAATGGTGTGGGCTCATTCCTGTTGGATCCCCCTGCACAGAGATCACCACGACAGGACTAAAGTGGAATCTGACACAGGGAAAACTTGAGTTTGGCTCTGTGATTAGCACGTCAAATACATGGGATGGCTCAGCAACTGTATCAGTTAAAAACAACAGCGCAGTCCTGTGGACTATGGGAGTGAAAAATATCTAAACAAAGAGAGATTTGATGACAAAAAAATAACTAAAAAAAATAGTTTTATTCAGCTTAAAAAGCTATAGCTAATAAATAGAAAAAGTCTTATAAAATCACAGTTTTTCTAAAAAGCATTACTGACAGTACGTTGTAAGGTAAATCCCCATATAGTTTTACAATCTAGTCATAGATGTTGTTGTGAGAAGTCAGGTACATGTGGCAGGCATGATAAAGGAAATACCAGTATTATTATTTTTACATCTTCCATTATATAGTAATTTTAGCATGCATGCCTAGAGTTCTATCCTATCTATGTAACATTTCACTGAAGTATAGAGGTTTTATAGGCATAAATTTTGCACAAACCACAAAAAATAACTAACCAAAACATATTTTTTTTTACTGTGAGAATTTCTGCCAAGTTATAACATTACAGGAGAGATCTCTGTACTCTCCACATATTACAAAACACACACAGCTGAAGGAAGGGCATCACTATTTTGCTGTTGAAGTATCTGACGGCACTCTGCTGCACATTGGTTTCTTTCTGTAAAGTAGCCCAGTTCATTGTAGATCCGTGCCTGTAAAAAAAAAAAAAAAAACAGTCACTCGACAACTTACTCTCCATGACTCCCAATTTATTTTTAGCATTACCACTACTGGTCTGACTCATTATTTTCTTTGGGAATACCTTGTTCAAATGAATTTAAACAATTTATTTACCATTCAGCTCAAGATAACCAAGCTACTATTTTTATAGTTATATTTTGTTTGCTGAACAGATATGTTTGACTATTTGAAAACACTGCAAATGTTGGTTAATAAATAATATGAATTGTAGATGTCATTTAACATATATATTTATATATTCTGGGGTATCTGGTTCTAAAGATCACCACACAAAAAAAATGCACTTTCTCACCTGGTAATACAGCACATCTCTGATCTTGTTCTTGGCTTCCAGTTTCCTGAAGCCATTGAGAATGTTGTCCAGTGTTGGAAGGACAGATAGCAGAACTGTCAATTTGGAAAAATGCAGAAATTATCAATAATTAAACTAATTACTTATAGATTATTTACAGCATTAGACTTGTGCCACAGGAATACACTTCCAGAATTATAGGGCCAGCTGGTACTGTATAAAGTTATTGATCAGTCTGACTTTGATACCTGTCTTTCTGTCAGTTTGTGATAACGTTGCTGAAGCAAGTTGGCATTTCACTAGCAGAAATTGTGCACAGCTCTGAAGATACAGAGAACCTGAAACAACAACAACAACAAGAGGAAGCAGCTTATAGTCAATATTTGCTAGGGAGATCTTTTGGTTGGGGAACAAAGAACTATACACCGTATGCAGTTAGTCGATTTACTTAACTTACCATGGGAAAGGATCTGTATCATGGACCGTTTGACAAGAGCGAATGCTTTGGCAGGCAATCCCAATGATAACTGAAGGAACAAAATATAAAATGAAATCAAGGTACCATATGGTAAGGGCTGGCAGCTTTTTATTTTTTACTTAGGTTGTTTTGTCCTCTAAATTCACTGACACATTTCTGTGAAGTGAAAATTAGGTCTATTAACTGTACATCGACAGACTATGCAAATACCTGGACTTGAACGATGTACAGTGATGCCATGGCGGCATAATTGTCCATGTAGTGGCTGCAGCTGAGTGTGAGACAGTGTAGAAGATGGGGGAGGGCAGACAGAGGGTCGTCAACCATCAGACACAACTTGGACAAACACAGCAGGACACTAGGAAAAAAGTTAGGTGTCATGCACATCATGAGGGACCTTTGGTTTTACAGCATGGAAATGTTGAGATAATATCAATACTGTACAAGATTTTTTATGATTAATTTACAATAATTTTGAGAATTCTGAATTTCGAGAAGTTTGAGACATCAACGTTATTTTCATAGAAGCATCACTTACTTTGCCTGATGCTCTGCAACAGAAGTCTTGCCATCATTCAAACTTGTCTTCTCCCTTTTTTGCACACAAGTTAACACACACACAAATTTACTATTGCTTGCCACATTAATCCTTTGAGAACACCCAAGTATCTAGACCCCTTATTTGAACTCTCCAAACCTGCAGCTCTGGACAAAAGGTATTCAGAGTATAGTGTGAAACTGGGAGAGTTGATGGTCAACCAGCAAGGAATCACCTTTTCTATATGATTCTTGGAGTTACTTTTTGTATTATTTTTTTGTTTTTTGTTTTTGTTTTTGTCATTTTAATTTTTCTTGCCATACAAACTTGAAAATCTGATTTGTTTAAATGCTCTCCTGCACAACTTCCCATGATTAAACCTATTTTCATTACCTGCACTGTTCCAGTAGGGTGTGTAGTAATGAAAAGGATGCCGTAAACTGTCCTCGATGTATCAAGTTTAATGCAGACCTGAAACAGAACACAATTTTAATAAAATTACTATATTATATACTGGTGAAAAGGTATGTGCAGGTAGTACAAAGCAATAGAATGATTGGGACAGACACCGACACACAAAAGATACAATAAGTAGCATGATTTTTGTGTCCCTAAGCCAACCTGTATTTAGCATCTGTACTGTCCACTGCCGCCAGTCTTTGTACAGCCTCCTCAGCCAAATTTATATCACCTTTATAAAGTGCTTTGTCATGATCTATTGTGGCTTCAGTCTTCATCCAAATCTACAAACAACACCATTATATGTTGAAAGTTGTTGATTAATAATAATTTATTATTATTACTTATTTTATTTATTATTATTTATTATTTTATTTATTATTACTTATTTTAGTACTGATTGAGATATAAAACTAGAAGGGACTTACTTTTGAAAAATCAGAATGCTTCTGGAATGTCTTCTTGCAAAACAACAGAATTTCTGCTGCTTCAACAAACATACCCTAAAACAAGAAATTTCATAAAAAATATAACAACCTTCAGACTGCACATCATCAAAGAGTTTTCAGTGGACTGCATGCAGTCTTCTCAGGCACAGATCCAAAATGGTCTTCATGGGAATTTAAAACTGAAATAATGGTCAAATTTCAGTCTCAGGGAAATTAATGACCTTCATTTATAATGACCTTTTGAATTGCCAAATATCAATCTTTTTACCCTTGAACTCCCTGAGAAGTTGAAACCTGGTCAGGCATTTTTTCTGGATCTGTCCATTTCCTAACATCTTAGCTTAAAAAATAATGATCTCCTAGTCTGTTATAATCATGTTATACTTTGCATGTATGCTGATATAATAAATTATTGGTTGAAAATCAGACTGTAAGTTACATTTTTTTTTTAATTAGAATTTTGTATGGTTGTTCAGAAGTTGCAAAATTTTACCATCAGATTTATTATATTCAACAGCTGGAACTAATGCCTAAAGAATTCTTACTCTATCAGCATGTTGTTGGGCCAGATTGCACAAAGAGAGACAAGAAGCTTCTCCACTTTTCACGCCCAGTTTGCCATCAGGTGAGGATGAGATGGAGTTGGATACTGCAGATGAAGCTGAGCTACTGCTGTGCTGAAGTTCAAACTGACTGAAGACCACAGCTAAATGGCTAGAACACAAATGATATAAAACAGTCATCTGCAATGGCAAAGGGCTGACCTTTGAAACATTTTAGCACATTGCATTATTTTACCAATGAGTTATAATCAGTCCATGAAAAGTTCAAAAACAGTTGACTGTTTTTACAAATCTCTGTGGAAGTTTTGCTTACCTTTTGCCATAGAACTGCCAAAGAGATGCATGCTGAGAGAGTGCAGTACCCATAAGGTCCTTCAGTAAATTCTGAGAGTTGATGGCATAAATGGTTGCCATAGTCTGAAGAACTCTGTACAAATTTAAAGGCAGCAGCATTAGGAGTAAATACTGCACATTAGGATGGTCGACCATCTCCTCGAGTTATGCTTGCTCTCCCTAGACGATGTGCTCTTGCTGTGTGCTTGCTAGATTATTCTAACACAAAAAAGGGACTGTTATCATGAGTATGAAACAGCTGTACTTACGCTGGAGGTGGTAGCCCCGTCATGGCATCATGTTTGGCATGCAATAACATACCAAGAGAAGTCAGGTGCTGGAAAGGAAGATTGTATATCATAGCTGCAGCATATTTACAAACATGCCCAGTACAAGAGTAAGACATATTACTTGATGGGTGCTCTGGTATTTCAGGTGGGGCTTGGATTCAGGTGCACAGAGGCTGTGCTGTGTATGTGTTCACAATCATTGGGGAGTCACTGAAATTTAGGTGTACTTACTGAGATTTTCAGTCCTGCAGCCCGCGTAACAAATCTGTCCAACAGAACCTTGGCCTGTGAGCTACCTTCCTGTTCCAGCCGATACAACCATCCCTGGAAAATTAGGACTTCAACACTCACTGACTTGTTCTTGTTAAGTGTTTATAAAATTATATTGTATTCTTTCTTACCAAGCAGTGTTCCAAGCACACATGGTCGTTTGTTGCTTGGGCAATCTCAATGGCTTCCTTCAGGGCTGACAATGCTTCTTGTCTGAAAGATTAAATGGGAAGGTTGAGTAAAACTTACATGTATTGGAACACTGTAAAACAAGTGTATGTTACCAATTTATTTATTTAAAAATAAAATTCCTCAAAAGAGTGAGTCCCCAGCCAAACCTATCTTCTCATAAACAGCATCACAGGATTACAAACTGGATAATTATATGCATGAAGCATCCAATGTTAGTTTTTCTAGTATGATACACACAGATGCCATCATGTATGTATACCATATTTTCATCATGAGCAAACAAGAAAGCACAGGCAAGTTTTTAAACATTTTGGCAAGGGGAAGTATTTCTAGCACTAGTATTAATGAAGCTGGAGTGACGTTTACTGTAGGTGGAAGCGATAACAGGTCTGCATAATATCTACTAAATACATTATTTACCTGTGACCAAATCTGCAATGAACTACTGCCAAATTCAATGCTGCATATCTGAATCTGAAATATTCCTCTCTGTTCGTATCATCTGCATCTGTGCCACCTTTTGCTGCCAGTCCTTGCCATTGCTGCCCATCAAAGTAATGATACAAACTTTCCAGTGCTTCTTTGAACTCACTTTGTCTCAAGCAGTTCAGATAACTGACATAATGCTGTTGAAAACAAAACAAAAAATATGTTATTTCAACAGAAAACTAATACTAACGAGAACTAGACTTTGACTGCATCAGGGTAGAGAATGTTGTGTGAAAACGTAAGGGTCAATGTGCGAAAGCTAGATGCCATCAAATATTTGAAGCTGACATTTTGAGCGCTAGCTCTTCATTGAAACAAGATGTCAATAAATGTATTTCTTGCACTTCTAAAGGACTTCTAAATAGTTGATTTTATTTCAGCAAGCTATGAATTACTAGTAAGTGCACAATGTTCTCTATGCTGTCCAACAAAATCTCTGGTGAGGTCCCTCTTTCAAATCATTCTTGACTTGGCTCTAGTCTATAAGTGACTTACAGGACATACAGTGATGCATAAGCATACGACGACATTTTTAAAATTCAGTTTGGTTTAATTGTACGTCTATTAACAATATTTTGTTAAGAGAGCTGACAGGATCTTTATATTATGTGAACCTACACAGTAGTGGTTGCACCTACCGCCTCACTTATGTCAGGAGATGAAGCAAGAATATCCAGGATTCTGGATTGTAACTCTGGAGCGGGAAGGGCAGCACCTTCATTACACTGAATAGCAGCAGCCTGGAGATAGGAAGAAAGAAAGATAACAAGGAGAGAAATTTGGAGCAGACATTTAAGCTTGACACAAGGGTAAACAAGAGAGAAGGCTGGAAGAAAAGAAAATAAAAGAAGGAAGAAAAGAAAGGAAGAAGGCCAACAAATTAGCTCAGCAAATGACTTGATTAGACATTCAAGGAACATACTTGTTTAGCCAGAAAATACTCAGGCTGTTTATTTGGCACTGGGGCATCTTTCACCCTGTAAATGAGAAAATTGTATAATTACCAGTTGGATTTCAATGCAATTTAAACCTTTTGCAGAAAATCAGGTAATTACATGGTACATGTTGCAAGGTATCCTCCACAAATCCTCTATTTAATAACTTTTTCAGCACTTGCACATTTTCCCAGTGTCATTTTGTTTTTCTAATCAGCCAGTTCCTGAGTTGTTGCACTTTGAAAGACAGTATATTCCTCAACATGAAATTTTCAGGGAGATCTTGTGCAGCTTGTTCAGCTTACCCCATCTCTGGTTCTTTTACATCACTGCTACTACTAGTGTCCATACTGATATCCATTGAGTCTTCTTGATCTTCGCTCAAATTGGCTGACTGAACATAACTTTTGAAATGGGTCAGAAAACGTGCCACTTGGCTGAACGTCATTTTGTGAAATGACAAAATCATTCTCCTGGCAAACAATCCTGTAGACCACAAAACCCAATGTTATCTTTAATATTACAGTCAACTCTCTCAAGACAGACATCAGTATAAGATGGACACCTCTATAAGACGGACAGAGTTTGTTGGTCTTGTGGCCGGCCAAATTTCACTTATTTGTCTGTATCTAAACTCAGGTCCTGAGGGTATCCATCTTAGAGGGAGTTGACCATAGTGTATATATCATACTTTTCAATAAAGCTTTATTATTATATTTACATGAACTACACAGTCAGAAAAGTTGTACAGATCAGACAGCCCTGGAAAAAAATCAGGTCTTCTTCTTTCATCAACTTCCATACATCAACTTTCTACTCTTCTGAAAATTGCACAAAACAGTATTTTACACTTCAATTGAACTGAAGAATCAGAATTATTTTAACCTCACCAAACAGGCTTGTTTTATGTAGTGCTGGTTCTGTTCCACTAAGCAGTTCATCCAAAGAAAGAAACAAATCAGTCACTCCTGCCACACCAGCATTCAACAACTTCCACAGCCTGGAAAAAATTCCTAATATCAATACTAATAATTATTAATCTTCTTCATTATCCATGTACTACATATAGAACTCTTGCACAGCGATAACTAAAGATCTTGTCTGCTGACAGCGGTGAACTGGTGGGTATGTTGACGGCCCCAGTACAAGAAAGAACTAAGCAATTGTATGGACATACTGCACCTTTGTGACAAGAAGGCATCCAACTCACTCTCACTATCGACAGATTTGAGCCTGTCAGTCAGCTCCCTTAAATCAACATCCTCTGACTAATATGAGATAAAGTGCAACTCATGTTATTACATAATATTGATAAGAAATCTCCCATCTGATCATCTCTTCAAAATTATATGAGGCCTAAAGCCTGGTTTCCATATAATCGTCTCTGACGTAAGGATCGTCTCTGCAATTCCGGTTGTCTCCAACGCAAGGATAGAACATGGTTCTATCGGGACGATCGAGTCACTTCTGACATAAGGATCGTTTGAAACAATCGCAAGAGTGTTTCCATATAATCGTCCCGATCGCTTGACAAAAAATTCTGCGACAGAGACAATCCTTACGTCAGAGACGATTATATGGAAACCAGGCTTAAGTGCAAAAAAATAATACAAACATTTGTTTAGTTTTACAGTATATTATAGGCAAAGATTTGCACCAGCCTCGTTTTGAAGCAAAGGCCCTTCATTTTTTGCTCATTTTCCACTAAAATTGTATATGCAAGACCGATGTTGTGAAATTGCTGTAGGCACTGCAACACCGATAAACGAAGTTGAAATTAGGGGGAAAATACCACACAATTTTACAGACAAGCTGTTAGAATTCCACGTGAAGACAGAGTATCAATGTACAAAAATCGGGAAAATCGGGCATGGCTACCTTTGCCAGAGAAACGTAACTCACCTGAATTAACCGGAGAATTAGCAAAGACAAACGGTATCTGCACCTTATGATGCTCTTCGTGAATGGATCTTCATCTTCGGTGCTGCCACAAAGGCCTTTGATGAGCACCAGCAACGAAAGTCTGTGAGGCGAAACCCACTCTTTCTTGTTTAAGTTTTTCCAGGTTCTGAGAGCCATGCTAACAAGTAAGAAGTCTAAGGTGTCCGATCCATTTTAAAGAGTAGATTAATATCGTATTTTGCTCGGGAGAAAGAGACGATAAATCGCGCTTATTTCCACTTTAAACATGGCGCCAGCCTCCCTTTCGTTTACCAATGGAGAAACAGGGGGGAGGGGGGAGTAGGAAGGTACAGTCTCAGTGAATCTACACAAATGCTCTGTAAAACTGCTCTATATTTCTAAACTACTTGAAAAATTAGATGTTGCGTATAGTCAAAAGTGTGGCTATATTTTTCATCACCCACAAGAACCAACTGACAAAATTTACCTGACCTTACTCTACTCCGGCCTTGTTTGCTCATATTTCCCAGACTTCTTCGCGTGATCTCGAAAACGCCAACATGGCGGAAGCGGGCGAGATTTCCTTGTCATAACAACAACCTTGATGTTTGAAGCATTCTACGAACTTGATTTCGAGTACCTGCGATGATTTTAAACATCAGAGAATTAATATCATGGCTCGGACTATCGATATTCGAAATTTGGCTGCACGTCGTTTCACTTTTAGTGTTTTCTGTTCTGCTCGCCGTGAAACTTGAACATGACGATTCTATGACTTGGTGGAGCGTGTTTATCCCACTGTTCGCCTGTGAAGGCTGCGTCGCTTACTTCTCTGCGATTGTGTTTATGAGACTGTTATTGGCTGGAAACAGGCGTCTTGCCGGTACAAGAACGTTCTGGACGACAGCAACCATCGTTCTTTTTCTCACGTATAAAATAATGCTTTGTCAGCTGCTGGAAAAGCAAAGAACTGACTATGTAGTTATTCACGTCCCGGTGTTCATCTTCCTCAAAGTGCTGGCAGTCAGGGCTTGCCAAGTGGAGTGAATGAGCTAACCAAGTTTTATTTGGTTCTTGGTGAATTTCTGATAAAGTTGGCATGGAGAAAGCGATATCTGTGATGTACATTTATCGATAACAACGTATTTGCCCATCAAAGTCAGGCCAACATTCAGAGGAACTGCAAGATACAGCACCAGTTCAGAAGGTCACAGTATTTCACAGTAACCAAAGTGTGCACAATGATTGCTCAATCCTTTCACAGTCCCAAGAGTGATCAACTTCAATTTTCTCCTTCCATTTTTCATCAAGATATATCACACAGTACGGAAAACTTGGCGTTTGATACCCTGTTCAGATGAAAGCTGATTAAACTATCAGTTCTCACTACATCACTCATACATTTACTTCTTAAAGGCTGGGAGAATTTATAGTTTGATCTTGGAAGTAAAAGGGCCCAATTTACAGAGTATTCCCTGGGGAACAAGACATCAAATCACAGTGTTTACTTCTGTTTGCTTGTTACATTGTAGAATTTCTAGTTGAGAATGAAGTACACAAGTGTTGTTGAACAATGTGACAGTGTTTTGACTGATGACTCCTTTAGCCTGGTATAGAAATATGACCCAGAAGGAACCTCTCGTGACAACAGTTGGAAACCTCATTTTCAAGTTTCACCTCATAGGTCTTATTTAAAAGCAGTTTGTGATTTGGTCACATGACATGATTCATCCAATAATGTCCAGCAATGATTAGTTTAAGAATAGTATTTAATAATATTAGCTGAGAGGATGATGAGTGGAGTCTGATTTGTATAAGCAATCGCATGATTTTGAGTGCAATTTGGAATAAATTAGCATGAGTAAATTTTTCAAAGACCACAAAATTGCACGAGTGCAGCGTGAGTGCAATTTGTGGTCTTTGAAAAATTTACGAGTGCTTATTTATTCCAAAATTGCATGAGAAATCATGTGATTACTTGTTAATAACATGCATACAATAATTTACATTGTGCAATTTTTTTCAATTTTGTTACAATTCACAAGTGTCTCAGGAACTTTGTTTTCTCACAAACAGAATCGGAATCGTCCTGTGGAAAGAAAACACGCCCCTTTGTTTCTTTTGGCTTCGCAAATACGCGCGCCGGCTGTCAGCAATTATTTTTAATTTCAAATTTCTGTTTTTGCACTGTTTGGGATAAATTGACGTGCGCTCAGCCAATCAGAATGCAGAAATTATTGTATGCATGTTATTAGGTGTGTGATCATATGAGTGATTACAAAAGCATGGCCATCTGATTATCTTAACTGACCACTTACCACATATGATTACAGATGAACATCAGAGCCCGGTTTTTCGAAAGTCGATTAAGCTAATCCAGGATTAACGAAATTCTTTCTCCCGACCTCTCTCCTAATAAACTGCAGAGTTTTGTTCGAAGATGGATTAGTAAGCTTGTTCTAGCTTAAAACATTATCAAGAAAGTCGTTGTGGACGAAACTTTCACGTTTTCAGGCTTATAAATGGCAAGAAAGTTTAGACCTAATCCAGGATTAGCCTAATCGTGCTTTGAAAAACTGGGCCCAGATGATACAAATTCCTCTTACCAATCAATCATAAATATTACAACACAATACTAAGAAAGCTTGGCCTTCAAAAACAAGGATGATAAAATTATTCAGTTAAAACAAAACAAAGGTTATCTTTGAAATGATCATTTTATAGTTTCAATTTTCCTGTTTGTGGTTGACTAAGCTGTCAATTGTGTTTGTAAAGTGTGTGATTAATGATTAACACTTATGATTAGAACAATAGTTTTGCCAACAAGGTACAAACTATTTGCCTGATCCAAAACATGTAAATGAGCCATTTTCAACTGTTGCTGCCAGGGGTTTTATGTTAATGATCAAAGTAGACACTACTTCCTTTTGGCCTTATCACAGTGAGAAGAGTTTGCTATTTGATATGCCGAGCAAAACCAAAGCAAGCACATTTGACAAAGAGTGTAACTGAAGTATGATATAAAGACTAATAATTATTATTAGGTAAGTACATTTGAAGGACAATACAATAACATACCTAGAAAAGTTTGTGCTTCCAGGGTATTTTTATTTTATTTTTGCATAACTGAAAGATTGCATCAGTATGATGTAGGCGCGGTACATTTCATTGCTGACGTTAAACATACATTTATAGTTTTATTCAAGATGTGCAATTTCAACAATAGACATCCAGTGGTAAACTTCAATATTAACTTCAGAAAAGAAATAAGTATCTTGAATAAGAGACAAGGTGCAACAAAATTGAGTTCAATAAAACATGACATCCATATAAAGTTGAGTACGGTGGAATATTCCTGACTCAGTGCCAAATTTTGATCAACTTCAATTTTCTCCTTCCGTCTCCTTTGTTTTTGCGGGCGGAAGTTGTAAGGACCGATTTAAGAACGTGACAGTCAGTGAGCGGAAATACTTGTGAACGGAAGTACGCGTTTCCGACCACAACGAGTAGATGTTTACTTCAGAAGAAGCACGTCGTGTTTGCCGTTGTGCCGTCCTAGTTTGAAGGTCTTTAGGTCTTTAAGCAGGTAACGTGATTAATGTACTTGGGTATCTGTTTGTATGTTTTTAAAAGTGTTAACTTTGCAGATAGCAAGACACTACACGGCGTGGACAGCAAATAGTTAAGTTCACTTCCTCTGTACTTAGTTCACCAACACTTGACAACACCGATCAATCGGGCATCGATTGATGGGTGTTGGATAAGCGAAAAAAAAAAAAAAAAAAAGTAGAAATGGGAAGCTCAAACGAAAATAACAACCAAATCAAAATACGGACAAAAGTGCATCTTATTAAACCACGAGACGGTGACATCTAAGGTCGTCTCTGCTTGAAAACAATTGGTGCCAATGACGCATTGATATTTACGGAGCCCGGTTAGGGTACGATATTAGATATTTCCTATTCTTTGCGTCGCAAAAAAAGGCAACAACAAGTTGGTTTCGAAAGTGCTGACTGATGGGAAATTTCCCCTGCTGTGTATTTCTATTTCTGTGCATGTATATTTCTGTGCATGTGTATCTGCACGTGTAACAAAACCCTTTCCGGACAATGGCGTCTGGTTGGACATCACAATAGGTATTGTTTAAAATGCACCAATAGACATCGACCATGTAACGCAAATCTTAGTTGGCCAAGCACGTGAAACGAGTCGGAATAATTTTTTTCCTGTTGTGACACTCACCGGCCGTGAGTGGTAATGGTTTAAGGCTTACTGGCAAAAGGTAAGGGCAGGTGTTTCTAAAAATCTTGCTTCTTTTAGTTGCGCAGCCGAAAACTCTGAAAACACGTTGCCAGCTAGGTTGTTTGTCAAGTCAAGCCCTTGTAAAATACTTATTCCCCTTTGGGACTTTGACCGTCTCAGCACAAAACATCGAAAGCCTTTCCGCGTTCAGTCTTTTGTTGGCATGTCTGCGAATTTTTGGCTTTAGCTTCTCGAAGGCTTTACCTGTCTGGTGTTCTGGTTAATACGGACCGTTTCGTCTACCGCTAACAGCGATTTCGTAATATTCCGTCTCAGATTGATCAAACAACATGCATCTCTCGAACACCAACGCCATGAAGAACCTTCGCAGAATGGTCTACGAAAGTGGCGACCAAGGACAGCGAGTTTTAGATTACCTGAACGGACAGCGAAAAAGCCAACCGAGTTTGTGCGACTCGGTTCTGAAAATCAGCGGAACAGAAGTTCGCGGACATCGTGGCGTTTTAGCGGTGACGATTCCCAAGCTTGCTGACAGTCTCAAACACAAGGGATCAAAAACAACGATAGAGCTACACGGCTTAGATCCAAATGCAGTCGAAGCTTTGGTCGAGTACTCCTACACTTCTCGGCTCGATATTCTTCCAGAGAATGTTGGAAATATATATTTCGCCGCAAAACATTTGGAGATGAAGGAAATCGAAGCTGCCACTGAAAACTTCATCCTGGAAAACATCTTGCCTCTCGATTGGCTCAGTGTTCGGTCATTTGGAGAGCAAAACAACTGCCCTAAGTTCACAGCCGCAGCCGACAAATTTATCGAGCAAAATATCGACATGATTTACCACAAGAAAGAATTTTTTCAACTCCCGCGCTTGCAGATAGAACTGGCGGCAACTCACAGCAATCGACAAGAAAGCTTTGACCCAAAGACACTGTGTGAATCAGCGATATCTTGGGCTCAAAAAGAAGTGCAGGTCAGTTTAAAAACTGTTGGTTTTATTTTGGCTAGCGCAATTTGCGCAATATTGTCTTACAAGTGTTTTTTTCTTCCTTTCCGCTCTCATATCAATCAACCTACGATATTGTCAGTGTTCTTTTTATGGGCTTTCAAGAATTCTCCTTTCCTGCGGGTGGGGAAATTCGTTACCACTATTGGTGTGTATTCGTATAAAACACATTTATGGAGTCCTTAATGTTTCGCCTCCAAGTCATTTCGATCGTCACCGTTCTTGACGCCACGAAAATGCAGTTTTTAATCCTCCACAAAATTAATTTGCTCGGGATATTTGTTTTTTTTGTTTTCCCCGTGCTTCCATTTCAAGCGCGTCCCTTTATATGGTATTGCGATTTTTACGCATTTCTTTTCTTTTTTTTTTTTAGTGAAGGAGCCGCTAAACTCTTGCTAATATATGTCGACACTTTTCGCAATTTTTTGTTGACATTTTACAAAATGCATTCGTGATGGTTTGACCCAGTGATGTTTGTGGTCAATCTGTCCCAGCTTTGTGGGTTGATTCGTTATTTGCGGGTAAAATCAGAAGTTTTATATTTTTTCAGAAAGATTTGGAGTAAACTGGTGCAGGGGTTCTATGTGAAAGGGAAAAGTAGAGGTCTTGTATGCAAGATATTTTTTGCAATTTAATCAGACGTACATGCATAAATCATTTGTTTGCAGTACTTTACCATTTCACGATGGAGAAAATGACAGGTGTTATGTTGTTTGGGTTCCAGCCCTGGGGTGGTGGGCAGGAGGGGGCGGCAAGGAAGTAGGGGAACTTCCCGGATAATGATGATAACAGACATGTGAAATGCAGACTGGTTGAGAAGGACCCTTTTAATCTTTCTTTCCTCTTCAGGAAGGAGTATCTAGCCTCAGAAATATTTTGGAGCAAACACACATAATCTTCATGCTACCGGATGGCCAACTCAAAGAATGCAAGCCTGAGGACCTTGATTCCACATCTGAGGTCATTGCAACAGATGCGCAGAAAGAGTACATCAGATACAACTCCACAGAACAACTTGCCAAAACCAGTATGCCCAGTGACGATGAGGGAATCTGCGAGAATAACAACGAGAAGAAGCAAAGATCGTGGCTTCAAGAAAAGGAGTTCAGGTTTATCGCAGCAATCCAGAGTGGAGACAACAGCTATGCTGGTGTCGGTGTTATGGGCGGGATGCTGGTTGCTATCTCAATCTTTAGTGCACCACAGTTTTCTTGTGGTAACTCCACATCCAGTGAATCTTCTGGTTACGATGACTGGTCGCTTATCACTCCCATGAGCAGAGGTAGGTTTTTAACTCCATTACACTTGACTTCATACTACAAATTCTCCTAACTATGCATGAAGAAAATGTATTGGTGATGTAGTGAGAATTCATAATTCGATCTGATTTTATCTGAGCAAGCTATAAGAATGGCACTGTTGTTTGATATTTATTTATTTTTATTTTTTATTTTATTTTGTTTCCACACACAGTTATATTACTAAATTAATATATACATATACATATTGATATTTATTTTTTTCTTTGTATTTGTGTGGTGAGGGAGCTCAAAAAAGATAAGCTAAAGGATTAAACAAGAACATTTAAATTATCAAACTTTGTAGTGCTATAATTTTATTTGTGTAACAGAGTTGGCTAAGAAAAAAAAAACTGTGGAACAGAAGCTTGCCTGTTGTTGCAGAAATTACCAGTACCGGTATTTTAATTAAAATTCCCAACTTCTTATTGTCCTTGCAGGTCGATGCAGTGTTGGAGCAGTGGCTTACAGTGGCAAACTGTTTGCGATTGGTGGCTATGACAGAGGTGACTGTCTTCAAATGGTCGAGTGCTATGACCCACAGACAAATGAATGGATGCCAATTGGGCAGCTGATGTGCCAGAGGGGACGTTTTGGCGTAGCCATCCTGGATGACCATTTTTACGCCATTGGTGGGTCTGATGGTCACAAGGAACTAAACACTGGCGAAAGGTATGATGCCAAATCAAACACCTGGAGTTCCATTCCATCCATGAAATCTTGCCGCAGCAGTTTCGGCATGGGAGTAGTCGATGGCTGCATCTATGCAGTTGGGGGTTTCCAGGGACAGAAAAACTGGAAATCGGTCGAGAAGTTCAATCCAAGTACCATGGAGTGGAGCAAGGTTTCCCCAATGAGCACAGAGAGAAACAATCTCTGTGTAGAGGCACTTGATGGTAAGTTGTATGCCGTCGGAGGCTACAACGGATGGACTTGCTTCAACTCGGTCGAATGCTACGATCCTGAGACTGAGCATTGGTCGTTCATCAAGCCAATGAAAACCGCCCGTCGGGCTGCTGGCTGCGCAGCTGTCAATGGGTGCCTGTACGTGATTGGTGGCTCGGATGGGACGAAATTTCTGAGCAGCGTGGAGTGCTACAATCCAGAGACAGATGAGTGGACGATGGTGGCTAGTATGAATACAGCACGGCACAACGTTGGTGTGGCAGTCATGGGAGATCTCATTTATGTGGTTGGAGGATTTGATGGTTTGTCATTTTTGAACACCATTGAGTGTTACGATGCCAAGGCTGATAAGTGGACTACATTCATTCACTCGCAGTAGAAACTGTGAAAGCTGTTACATTCAGTCAACAACTGATCAGTAACTGTTAATTTATCAGTGTGACATTTAAGTTTTTGTGTTTTCAACAAGCTTAAGAGTTGCTTAGAGTTACTTATGAAAGTAAAAGAACAGGGATAAGTTAAGCATGTGCCATTGGAAAGTGTGACACATGCCCCAGCTATACAAGTGAATAGATTGCACTGGGTGGTAGCAAGTCACAGAGTTTGGTGTGATTTAAGTTATTAGGAAATTTAAGTTTTGGGTGATGATTTTGTGCGTGTGATGAGTAAATAAGTGTACGGTATGTGGATGCATTTGGCTATGATGATATGGATGCCAAAGAAAATGTATGGCTCTGTAATACATTTTGGAGTTTCCTTTTGTTTCTTAGCTCTTTCTAGTGGAAAACTTTTCACATGAAAATGACTTTTGCTGTATGAATTCCACACAAGTAGCTATGAAAGACTTAGTAATAGGCCTCTCTACATCAGCTCAGAAATTACCTATTTATTATTTTGAAGTTTCTATGTACAAGTATTCCTTGCACATTGTACATGTAATTTTCATCCAAATCTTAATTTCCATTAAGATAATTTTTTCGTATAAGTTTAGACAGTTTCAGAGTTTGTTTTTCATAAGAGTGTAATTTTATTTACATTAATTTATTATAAATCCTCTTCTGGGTAAAAGTATTAAGTAAATTTATACTTTAGATTAATGTTGTTTTCGGTTGGTATTGAGTATAATGCTGTTCTAGTGTATTATTTTCACATACTAGCTGACACCAACATTTTATAATATATCAGTAACGATAGGATATTTTTTTGTGATGAAATTTGGATAAGGAGTTGAGATTGAAGAAGTTTAATTAGTTAATGTTTCTGTTAGGTACCAGAACTTCTTTCCCCCTCTGGTGGCACCACAATGGAGAATTCCCGCTTACCTGTTCCTACTCAAGTACAAAATTTGTGCCTGAGGAATTCTTGTCGATTGATCTATTTTTAGTCTGATCACTGCTGCACATAATATTGGTTGAAATGTGTATCATGAATCCAGTAACAACTTACTTCAATATTTAAGTACAAGGCAGTCAAAACATGGTGTTATGTGTTATGTTCTCAAGGAAGAGCTTTGACTTTGAATTTGGCTTTGAACTTATTTCCTAAACCAGCTTCACAGGAGATGATGAACTGTAAAGTTATAAGATAGTGAAGCCACTGGCATCAATGTTTTTTTTTTTTTTTTTTTTCTATTTCAGAATATTTCTATTTATTTGTGTGAATGAGGTTCTTGAATGTGTGACCTATTTGCAATAAACAAAACCTTGTGTTAACATCGATTATTGTCTTTATTTTGTATAATTTCTTTGCTCATTACAGCTTACAACCTGCACCAGATGCAAGATTCTATTCACTACAACACCATCCAGCTTCACAGGCCACTTCCAGTGTGGTTTAGTGTAAAGCTATCATAACTGTAGCGCTATCAAGACAGTCATTCAGGTTGCACTGCAACAAAACTAGTGACGAGTCTTCTCTTTCAGGCTGGTCACTGAAGATTCTGTTGTTCTTCAGAGCACTGCCTCATTTCTGCCAGTCTATCCTCTCTGGCAACCTTTTTCTTTTCATATCTATAGGCCCTGTCACAGGCAATTTTTCTTCCAACAAAGTTCTGTGTGCCAATTTTCTCCAACTTCACACACCATTTGTGCAGGTTTCTTGTGAAGTCTTCATACATGCAACACAGCAACTTCACAACTTCAGGGCTAGTCCTGGTACACTAATTTACTTCATCAGCTTCTCATTCAGAAATTCCACAACGCTGTCTGTGTTCCACTTAACAATGCTGAGATACAAACAAAAAAAAAAACAAAAAACAAAAAAAAAACAAATTTAGGACATATAAAAGACAATGTTGTCTAACACTCTCTGTCTACCTTGTAAACTTCTGTACTTCCTCACTTGGCTGTGTATAATTTTTTACCAGTCACTCTGGGTTTCTTTTTTATTTGCAAATATTTCTTTCTTTCATCATTCCTTTTATCTCCTGTTCGTTCTTTTCTTCATCCACTTCCTTAAATTCTTCTTTCATCAGGAGTTACTGTACATGTTGTCCAAACCAGAAATTCCAACTTGATCCAATTTTGTAATATTACTCCTTTGACTCCCAAGAGTGATCAACTTTAATTTTCTCCCTCAGTTTCTGACCAGAGATATATCATAAAGGAGAAATTTGCTTTGATAGCTTGCTAAGATGAAAGCTGGATCAAGCCACCAATAAAATTTAGAAGAATTTTTTATTAATTAAGAATTTAATTCTCACAACAGCACATATTTTCTTCTCAAGTGGTTGGGAGAATTTGTATTTTGAACTTAAAGTGAAAGCGTTAAACGCTTTTAAAACTTGGGGTGACTACTGTATCTCCCAAATGCCCAACTTCAATTTTCTCCTTCAGTTTGTCAATAGAGATTTGTCATACATACTACACTGCTCAGATAACAGCTGATTGAACCATCAATAAATTCTCACTATTGTTAACACACATTGGTCGGGAAAATCTGCATTAAGCTGCAATAAAAATGGCATAAAAGATAAAAAATGCATGTACATGTATTGATAGACCACACAGGTTACCTCAACTCCTCCTTGACTATTCCTGCCTCATCTTGAAGCTTTAGCGTTGGATCTGCACCTCTTGCATACTGGAAATATCATACAAAAAATACCTCTTATTATTAAAATTCATGTTACAGTAATCCTATCATAAGCTAAAACAACATCTGCCCTTTATTGTAAGCTAAAATAGCCCTTTCAATCCCCTTTCATTTTACTTTCACTCTAGATATTAACAGATACATCATGTATGTACAGTGGTGCAGTGCAGTATGAAGATCCGACAGCATCACCTGTGGAAATCTGTATTTGAGAATTCTATACTGAACAAAATCTGGTAGTCAGGAGAAATATACATAGTCAGCTGACCAGCTTATACCCTTTCACTCCCAATAACTTCAATTTTCTCCTCCAGTCTCCATCACCAGAAACATATCATATGTACAGTACAGAGAACTTGCATGCACCTTGATACCTTGCACAACGAAAGCTGGTGTGAAAGGGTCAAATCTAAGCAAGAGATCACCTGCCATTTTCTCTATACTGAACCTTATAACATGTACATGTGTCTGAAAGGAGAAGATTGCCTCAGATCACAAGTGTCACAACTCTTACCTGAATTCTTAGATTGGGGAAGTGGCTCGGCTTTTCACTTCTGACAAAAGCTGATAAAAACAAACAAACAAACAAACAAACAAAGAAAATATAAACAAAGAGCTGTCTACATGTAACTCAAAACTTCTGAGGACAAGGTCATTCCACTATTTCCCACACAAAACTTCTGAAATAAATAAATACTATTGTTCTTATGCTACAGTATGAACCTGAAATCTTGCATACTTGTCTAGTACATATTTTTCAATATTTCTCTTTCCATTTCTGGCACTCAAAAAGGTTCAAGACATTATGTTCCTGACTTAATGATCATCTTATTATTTACATACCCTGAATTTGGGGATATCTCCCCAATTTTCAGTTGCACACTTCAAGAATAGCTGAAGAATAAAGCTGAAAATAAACAAGGAAGTTGTATCAGAGAAACAGGGGTTCAATGAAAGCTTGTTCATGATGTAACAGTCATCAGAATATCTGGTAAAATTATTCTCGCCCGACTATTAGATATTTTGTCTGTGCTTTCTTGATATTGTCAACATGTTATGAATGAAAAAAAAAGAACAATCATACTGTTAGTAGAAATTTAGAAATTCAGTCCAAAAAGCTTTATATTTTATATGATTGAACTTTTTTCAAAACATTGAAATTTATGTCACCTGTGTTTCCATATTCAAGTTTTGAACAACTGGAGTTTGTTCAATGATTATTGGTTACCTTTTCGTTCCTAAGTCACAGGGCACGTTGGGGGAGGGGGGGAGGGGAGGGTGGGGGAGAGCGGAGCATTACTCAAATATAAAATAAC
Source organism: Plumapathes pennacea (assembly GCA_964036295.1). NCBI lineage: Eukaryota > Metazoa > Cnidaria > Anthozoa > Antipatharia > Myriopathidae > Plumapathes > Plumapathes pennacea. Next base: position 13,169,381 of record OZ038472.1, read on the forward strand.
CTACAGTGACTTTGTTGAACACGCTAAATCATAGAAAATCGATTTAAGCCCTTTCCAGCGGCACTGAAGTATACTATAATAATTCCTAGAGAATATTCCTGTTCAAGCACTACTATAAACTTTGTAAGTGGCCGGACAGTATATAAATAAATCTCCATGATTTTGAATCTGTACTACAAACCTCAGCAAATATCATGGACAGGTTATGGAAAAACTAGTTTGTTATTTTATGGTGTGTGTGATCATACAAACCTTTTTCGATCCAACATCTCCATCGATATTACAACAACGACGACAATCGTCCCGCAATGCAGTTGGCATCTTAAAGGCCGATAACTCGTCACAAGAACTACATAGCAGCTGTGCTGTAAAGCCCAGCGATCTACACTGCTCTTGGGTTAAATCGGACGTCGCAAAGTGAATCAAGGCAAAGAATACAGAAAGAAACGGCGAGAGACCGCTCTTCCAATCCATCCTGAAAACGAAGCGAATTTCACTGAGCCGCGTGTCAGCTGGGGAAGACACAACGATTATTACCCGAACATTTCCGGAAATATTCGGAATCCTATCGTTTAATAAGGCCCCAGACTCTTGCGCGCGCATTGTTTGCTGGAAATGAAAATAAAAAAGATGGACGACGAAGAATTCGAAAGTTTTATTGCGCTGGGATCCTAGATTGGTTATTACTGGGCCAACAGTTGTGTCTTTTATCGAAACAATGACGCGTGATACTGTCACATCGCTCATGGACCTGTGCTTGGAAAGCTCCCTCAAATATTTCGAGTCTTCCACAAAAAGCACACTGGCGGATACGGTGTTCTTGCCAGACGACGTATGCGAAGCTCTGGTTTCGCGAATGATAGAGGAAGGCAAATGCACCGACGAATTCCTACAAACGTTTTCTAATCCACTGACGAGCCGTATGTTCCGTGCAAGACTGCAAAATACCCAAATAACGGACAAAGGTGTTGGATACGTTTGCAAGCAACCTCTCAGAGAGTTGAATCTTTCCTGCTGTTACGAAGTTACCGAAGACGGGCTTGAGTATCTTGGGCAGTGCTCGAACACATTGCTTTCTTTGAGCCTTGCCAATTGTTGTCATCTAAGGAATTTTAATGTTATTCCTTCGCTGTCGAAGTTGAAGATGGTGGATTTGAGTCATACTCATATTGACCAAGAGATTTTTGCTCAGATTGGGGCATCTCTCGTCAATTTAAGAACTCTGAGCTTAAAGGAGACGGCGATTAAGGATCTGAGTCCAGTTGCCAACATGAGGAACCTGGTTAGCTTGGACATTTCCAACTGCACGGAAGTTCGGAGTATCAAACCATTGGAGTACATAAAAGGGTATGTGTTGATATGAACTGTTGCTAGTTGAGTTTCTTTCACCTATCTTTGTTATTTCATATCAGAATCAGCCTATTCCACATTTATGTAGTATCCTGTTCCAGACAAAAACACTCAAAACAAAACCCTTTGTGATGCCACACAATACCTTATCGATATAGCAGTTCCCCCTCTCCCCAGTCCCTCAGAGTTACTTGTAATTTCACCAGTGCACCCATGACAACTTGAAAAAAAAACAAAAAAAATCTAAAATCTTGGTATGACACTCTAAATGAGACATTTAGAAACACATCTCAATCTGTTCTTCTGTCAGGTCACTTGAATGGCTCTATCTGTACAATTTCTCTGGGCTAGAGTGCTTGGCAGAACCATTAATAACTATTGAACAATTGAGGGCACTTCACCATCTGGACCTGTCTAAAGATGTGGAAGATCGAGAGAGACATAACATACTTCCAGTCAATGGCTCTGTACTGAAAGTGTTGTCAACCTTACCAAGGCTGATGTCACTAGATTTATCAGGTACCATAATTTAGGAGTGCATTTTCCTCTCTGGAATTGGATCGTTGTAGCTGCAGTACAGCTCAGAGATAAGCTAGAACCAAGAGGTTTTTGGTATACTATCTTGAATAATTTCATTTTCATTTCAGTTTTCATTTTTTTGGCCTAAATGTTTGGCAAGTTTGTTGGAATGAACATCTCTGTGTAGGGGTTGCTACTCCCGAGGAATACATGTCTAGCATTTCATTATTTTTTCATTTGTGTTTATGTTTTGACCAGGTTCAGCTAGCTTCAAAATGGATGACCTGGAATGTTTCCAGCAGCCCCACCACAGGCTGTGTTTTCTTGGTCTCAGTATGACTAACGTCTGCCACTATCCTGCGATACCAGCAGATGAGGTACTGAACAAAAACATCACCAAGTATATATAGCTCCAGTCTAATACAAATTCTCCAGCCAGTAGAGAAGAAACTGTATGAATGACATTCACCATAAAGACAGTAAAGTGTCAAAAACATGACTGGTTTGTACAGTGCCCTGAAAATAGGTTTCAAAAGCCAGCTGGTATGTGGGAAAGGGGTTGAGGGGGAGGGGAAGGGTCCAAGTTCATGTTATAACCCTTTCACTCCCAAGTTCAAAATACAGATTCTCCCAACCTTTTACGAGGAAATTGTATGAGTGATATAGTGAGAATTGATAGTTTAATCAGCTATCATCTGAGCAAGGTATCAAAAGCCAAGTTCTCCTCACTGTATCATATATTTGTGCTGCCGAAAATGAAGGAGAAAAATGAACTTGATCACTCTTGGGAGTGAAAGGGTTGAGCATGCCAACAAAACCACCACTAACTATCTTACTTGTACATATAAGCTTTACCCACTTTAAATGGGCATTAAAAGTGTAACTTATTGTCCAGAATTTAAGGGCAAGTTTATATCCTTCAAAGACAAACAACACCTGTCCTATATTTTGCAAACACCTGAACTATCGGTACAGTCTATAGATTGGATAATTTTGCCCAGAGAAAAGTTTACCACACCTGGTCTTTGAATGACCAAAAAGGGGGTAAATTTTGCTTTGTTGTCAAAAACAACTGATTAATCATGGCCCCAAAAAGGGACAAACAGGTAATTCTGGTTTAGTACAAGTTAATTATTTAGTCATGTACAGAGTAATATTATTATTCACTTCATGTCCAAGAAAAACTGCCATCTGTAATTAATTAATTATTTAATTGGTTAGGTAACAGGGGAAGCCAATATGAAGCAGATTGTAACGTCCTTGAAGGTTTACCGGGACAGACCAAAGTTGCTGATAAATGCCATGAGAGAACTGTTCAATATCATTCGGGATGAAATTCGGGACGTCCCTGAAACTGTGGTCTGTGATGTAAGTACAAGATAGTCGGTATTGAATTGTGAATATCTTATAACTGTTGACCATGTATAGCAAGAGGGCTTCTTTGAGGCTAACAAAATCAAATTGTTTAGAATCCATCTAGGCGTGTAATAGTGCATAATATTTTGCTTCCTCATGTTTTTATCCCTAGTTTCTTCTTCAAGCAATGGAGATTCATCAAGGGGATCACAAGATTCAAATGGCTGGAAGGTACAGTCAGCCTATTACTTTGTCAAAAAAAAAAAGACAACTAAGATTTCCACTGTAATACTGAGCATTGCACAATAGCAAATCTGTCACAAGAGAAACACTATTTTTAGGCAAGAAAACATCCTGATCTAATCCAGAGTTAAGTAGCCTTAATTGCTCTAACAAGCTTCTCCCTCTCTAACAAAGCCTGCCCTCTACAAGGTCAAGTTTGAAAACAAGCTTCCTCTCACCACCCTGCCCTCCCCTGCCCATTTCATCCTAACAACTGTGAACATCAAACTTAGAAACAAGACAAATGACGCAGCATTTACTTCTAGATGTTTAGTGGTGTATTTTTGAAGAACCCCTCTTGTTTTTAATCATCTTTTTAAACCCCCCCCCCCCCCCCCCCCACATCTTTCCTCTCTGATAAGCCTCCCCCTTCCCGACCTCCTCAAGGTCAATTTTTGAATAATTTTGGGCATGTTTTATTGGGTTTTTCTGACTTTTGGTTTTTGACTCTCTGCAGTGCCTCACTGTACCACCTATCCCGTGATGATCGAAACAAC